>JAOANK020000049.1:2941457-2952125 GCA_026257165.2 Telfairia occidentalis | reverse complement strand
TATTGATATTGTTAATGGTATTAATAACATTATTATTAATTTAAGCATATGAGCTAGAGGAGCCCTTGTATATACATTGATATTGTTAATGGTATTAATAACATTATTATTAATTTAAGCATATGAGCTAGAGGAGCCCTTATTATATATATTTTCACAACAGTTGGTAGCATTCTTATAGTTGCACAGATTTGGAAAGAAGACAAATGAGAAGCAAGAGAATAATAATTTCTAGGAATAATATGATAGATAGGGAGAATAAGAATAACACATAAAGGATCGAATTCATTATAAATTGACTAATTAAACTTTTGTTTTTATAATGAATTTGATCCTTTATAGCTCATATCCAATTCATTCTTCCAAGTTCCAATGAATCCATCATGTGTCATAAATTTAATAATTAAGACATTAGTAATCTTTCCTAAATGTTCAAATCTTTATCCTCATATGTACAAGAAAAGAAAAACATAACAGTTAGATTTAAATTTCACCACCCTATTCGATTTATGCATGATATACGTTTTAGTTATTGGAAGAACCATGATACTCTCTTTTTAAATCTAGAAAATAGCTCTCAAAGATCTTTAAATGGACTAATCAAAGTATCCCAAGGATGCAAAATCACCTAGCTCTCTCTTCGGTGGGATATATTTTATATTGATTGAAAGATTTTCGTTGATTTCAATGTAAAAGAAGACTTGTTTTTTAGTTCAACAATTAGGAATTGAGAATCGAACAATCGACTTTTGTAATGTCTTATTCACCAAGCTATATTTAAATTGACAAAAAAGACAACTAAGTCGAGCCATGTTGAAACAAGTAGCCAACACAAAGGGGAGAGGGAAAAAAAGGCACTTCTTCAACATGTTTTCACACAAAACATTTGTTCTTAAAAAACAACACAAAATTAATTTGAAAAAGAGCAATTTGTAAATAAACCCTTAGATTTGAAAAAAGAGAGAAGTAAGTAAATATTGGGTTCAATGATACAAAGTTAATAATAGGTATTGAGTGGTACAGACTACAGAGAAAGGACTCAAAAACAAAGGTATTAATGGGCACTGCAACTGCAACTGCAACTTGAATTTGTACCAACCATATCTATGGCTTCTTCTCTTTGACCCTTCTCTGCATTTCATAGTTTATGATTTGATTATTTGATAAAAATGGCATCCAATGCCTTTTCTATATTCAAAAACCCTTCTCAATTCCAACTGAGATTATTAATTCTTATGATATCTTTTCTCTGTGTGGTGCCCAAAAGCTTGAAGCAATTGCCGTTTGGCTTCAAAAAATTATATTGAATTGATGACTTTAAAAATGATTTGTGTTGAGAACTTTGGAAAACTTCGAGCTTGTTTCAGAGTTGTTTTCCCAATAGTTTTATGTTTTTTAATTAGAATGATTAAGTTCTTTTATCTTTTCTTTTACGACATTGTCAGATAATTTATTTTCTAGAGAGCAAATTCAATTGTTTTGTCTTTTAAAATTTATAGTAGTACGAGTATTTACTCATTATATGTATTAAATTTTACCCACCTTTTGCCCATAGTATTGAACATTGTTAAAAGTTAAGAAAATTATTTTGAGAATAGGATTGTCTATCCAAGCATAGTGATCCCTCAATCCCACAGTTGTTGAACAAAAAAATTAAAAAAAAAAAATTACTCCTAAAGAAAAACTCTAAACAAAAAGTTACAGAATGCTTCTTTAAGTAGTATTTCTAAGAATTTTTGCTACAACTATTTTTGTCAATGCTACTAGAAAGTAGCAAAATAACAAAATGAGATTATTTTAGTTTATCCTCAAAGATAAATAACCTTTGAACATTAGATAGCATTTAAGATATGATTTAGATTTTTTTTTAGTTCAACAACAATACGTAGAGTTAAAGATTTGAATCTCCATCTTTTTGTCAAGGATGTGCGCATAAACCCCTTAAGTTATATTCAGATTAGCATGATGATTTAGATTTTTCAAACCTATAGTTCGATATGTAACCAAACGTCATTTTTTTTTAATCTATATATCTTTATATAATAAAAAAGCACATTTACGATGTTGAAAAATACTGTCACACAAAGGTCTGCCCACTGTGAAAATAAATAAGTGGATTTTCAATCTCCTAGCATGGCTCAACCAAACTTATTTTCTTTCTTTAAATTGTAATATAAAATATCTTAAGAAAAAAAAAGTTGAGAGAGTAGAAGGAAGAGAGAAAGAGCATGAAAATTAATGAAGTTGGCAGGGCAAAGGGCATTTGGTTTTATTATATATTTTAAGCACTTGAATTTTAAATTTTTTTTAAAGGATTTATCCTTTAGAATCATTTAATTTCTGATGCCCAATTGGTAATCTCGTGTTTTTGTCGTTTGTCCTCTCACATTCATAAGCTCTGTCACATTCATACCTAAATGGTAAAAGCAAGAGGACATGAAAATTTTAATGTTTTGCTGTAGTTTTGGAGAAGACATTGAATGACACAACTTCATTCTCAGACCAGTTCGGTCGTGTTTTATTTAGAACTGCCGTTGTGTTTGAACACAATTTTATGAATCTCTTTGATTAAATATGAATCCCTACACTTATTCTTCTTGTTCTTGACTTGTGTTTTTTTTTTTTTGAACTCACGGAATGTTTGCATTGCAATTTTTTTTATGAATCTGGGCTTCTAAGCTTTAGGGTGACAAATCTGGGGCACTAATGTTTATATAACCTATAGCCACATAAGATAAATAAACTGTAATACCAAATATAGACTCAATTTCACAACTCACCTCTAAAAGATTTTTTTTTTTAGTTTAGATTAATATTCTTAAGAACTAACCAAAAAAAAAAAAAAAAACCCACAAAAACCATTTTCTTCATATTAAAAACTAAAATTTGTTTTTTAACATCAATCCCAAACAGGACCATATGAAGTAATTAAGAGATATCACTACATTCCATTCTAAAGAGGGTGAGATTGGTAGTTGAATACCAAAAAACTCAGCTCAGACTCAGAGAAGGTTCTGGATTTTTTCTCTTTTTCTTTTTTTTTTAGGACCTCAAAAGAATCTGGCTTCAAATGGTCAAAATGTTCTCAGAGGAAGCATGTCCCTGCAGCCATGTCTGACTTCTCAGACAAAAAATGAGCATCTTTTTGGCAGCCTAGAATGACCCAAAACCCTTCAAATCTCAGATACATTCAAAGAATCTTGGGCTATTTTGGTGATAAGAAAGAATCAAGTTTTATTAATTACCTCAAAAGCTAATGTTAAAGAAAGAGAAGTTCAAGCCACGGGATTTGAATACCAGAGTTAATGTTCCCAGTAATAAAATTTTCTCCAGAAAATAATGGAACCAGCTGTGGAAGTAAAAGTACAAAGTCAGCCTGCAATGGCACATAAAAGGCTTCAATGGTTAAACAAATGAGTGTACGAAATTACTGCTCCATAAATTAAAAGACTGTGACAGCAACTAAGATGCCAACATTCATTTATTTGGGGGCCTGGATGATTACAACATCATGGACTCATATTTAAATAACTTTCTGCTTTCATTTTCAAAATTGCTTTCAAGAATTGTTGTCAGGCAGATCCCTAATGTTAAGTTCATTACTGCTATTCAAAAGTCTTACATATAAAGAAACAATCTAAAATATTATATTTAGATTGTTTTCACCGTGGGGTTAAAGTCACTAGTCTTACAAAAATTCTCAATCCATGAACAAAGAGAAGCTAACGAACAAAAAAGATTTGCTCAAAGCAAGTGTAGATCTCAGCCAATTCATGAGCAATGATATTAAACTACATTTCAACATGGTGACAAACAAAAGGCGTACAAGAAGAGACTAAAAAGTGAATGTAAGAAATAAAGGATCTAACATTAGCAAGCATTAAATGTTTATGGCTTTCCAAAAGCATTTTTGATGGTCGAACAATTCGTTCCACCTCATTTCCCGTACAACTTGGATGCCATCACAGATTGCTAACACTACTCTAATCAAAACTCTATCTAGAACTCGATGAGTGTAACCAAGAATCGTCAACTTGAATTCTCTTTATTTTATTTTCCTATAAGAAATAGAGAAACATATATTCCAAGAAAACAAAACGATGACAACCTAAGGCCAAGGGATGAGGGGACCCCGTCGAAAAGCTACAAGACGGAGTAAGAGAGGAACCTACAAAAGAAGTCTTCCAATCAGAATTAATCATCACAAGAAAGTAATTAAAAACTGAGAATTCTCGATTAGAAAATTACCCAGAGGGAGAGTGTTGTATACTATTACAAAAAAAATCATTCGAAAATGACTGATCATCAAAAGCTTTTTGGTTTTTCTCGTTCCAAATGAGCCAAAAGAGATCCCTAATCATGCAGCTCCACAATATCTTAGCCGCTGAAGCTCCAGCCCGTAAGGGCTTCCACCAATCAATCATCCACACATCTAGGCAGACATATCAATAAACCAATCTCATTTAAAAAGGACCACTTTCTATAAGCAAAAGGACAATGCAAGAATAGATGGTCCTAAGACTCAAAAGCTGTTTAAGCATTTGAATGAGGCAAAGGGCACAAACTTGTTTTCGAACAACATAAACTCTCTATTAGAGGTCACTATGACGGAGAAGATGAAGGATGGCAGCCAAACTTACGACATAATTTACGATCCACTCAGATAGAACAACACCATCCTTTCATACTTTTGTAGTGTACAAAGTTGTTTCTTTCCAGCCAAATGGTCCAAGTCGTAATGATAAACAAAATCAAACCAACACTTTAATTAAAAAGAGACTCCTAAACCCCTCAATTTTTTTTTTTTTTTTTTGCAATCCTAGAGATAATAGGACCAAACCCCAGAACTCCTTGATTATGTAGTATTCATTAACATAAAGCTTTATTGATCTAACCTTTTCAATAAAGTCTCATTCGACCCTATCAATAAATCATATCTAATTTGAGAGAAATTGCTAGATTATTACCCCTCTCCTATTTTTAATAGCAGGAAAGCACTCAAACAAAACAAGAAATTCATGTCATTAATCTGTTAGAACCCTCTCCGGGTCTCAGAATTGGCCAAGTCTGGGAAGACATCTAGAAGTAAGGATATACTTTGCCTGTTTGGCAAATTAATAGGCCTTAATTTTGTTGTAAAATCTGACCCTTAATTTCAAGGAAAGGACAATGTTCATGTCATTTAAAGGAGATAGGATGGTCATTCTAATTTAAGATCGAGAGCCACAGATGAACTTTAGGAAAAAAAAAGTGTTGGGAGCCCATTGGGACCAAGGGCTTTTAGTAACCAAAGGCTCTTTGGGGACCATGGAGGGCGTGTTCAATATATGATGTAAAAAGGGGCTGCGAGCTCTCTCTATTCATACCTTCCAAAACTCTAGGAACTTAGGATCGTTAGCTTTAATTTCTAAATCTTTAAGGTTGGTCATTTCGATGTTGGCCCTTGGCCCATCCAAATCGGGCTAGTTATGCAAATGACCCCCCACCCCACCCCACCCCAACAGTTGAGTAAATTAAATCACTAAACTTTTCCTAATTTTTTGAGTCTGATCGACTATGGTAGATTAAAAGTTTATGGGACAAAATATAAAATTATCATATAACTTAAAAGTTCAATTAAACCAGCCCCTACTTGAACAAATTATTTTACCCAATTCATACACATTGACCAAAATGAATAGACCTTCAGTAATTAGTTTGATAACGTTGTCAGCCTGACGTTGATTTCTGGAACTTCTCAACACTATCGAACGACATTTGGAATGAGAATTCCATTTCAGAAAGCACATCTGCATAATTTGATTCACCGTAGATTACAACAATTGTTTAAACTTTAATGCAAGTGTTTGATGACAACCTTCTACCTAAAGATACCCAACAACATAGTTGTTTTGTAACCATAGCTCTTGTCTTGTTCCAATTTCAACCCTTGGGGCAAGTGACCATGTTGTTTAAAAGAAAGAAAAAACTGCCCCAAGGAAGCAGCCTCCAGAAATTAATGATCAAAGCATTGCCTGGAAATTGTAGAAGCGGAATTAACTAACTCATAATCCACTAAACCAGGTCAAACATGGAGATGAGCCAAACGGTGCCAAAGATGCCCCATTTTAATGATCCCCGGAAGCTAGAAATGCATCGAATATGTGAAAAAGACTGCACTAGACCAGGTTCATTCATACAGAAAACCGGAGTGCCTAGGTAAACAAAATTAAAGTTAGCCTAACCTCCTAGAAACATATGGAGAAGCCTGGTATCTGGATCATCCACCTCGCATATGCGCACCTAACTCACCAAACTGGTCATCTGCTTCTACAGTATCGTCTGAAAGGCGGACTGCATCCAGCTTCTGTTTCAGGATATCTATGGCATTGAGTATCAACTGGGAAGCTTTGATTGCACCGGTAGATTCAACAGTGAAGATAAAACTATCTTCTTTGGCAGTGATATCCACAAGTCCAGCTTTACCCATAGCTTCTGCTTTCTTAATCACCTCATCATCATAGGTGTAAGCCTCAGGATCAACCACCACAACCTTTACAGACAAAATAAGCAGCAATAAGTAAGTTGTAAGCAAACCAAAAAACAAGTTAAACAAAACAAAATTTAGAAAAAAAAGCCATCAGAACAAGACAATAGCTAGGTTTGGATCATTTATAATTTATTTATTCAGCCATAAGTAAGCAACATTTCTCAAAAATTGAATAGTGCTACAATTAAATGGAAAATCTGATTCATTGTAAATCCCTCTTCAATTTTACACCATTCAGATGCAAAAGTAGTGAGATGGTAAATCTTGTCCTAATACACCAATTACAGCTGAACGGACTGCCTCCTTAGAAGCTGACTTTTTAGAAGTGGAGATATAGCAGGTTGTTATAGCTTTGGGTGCTAATAAAGTGCCAGATCCAAATGATAAGCTTTTCAAAAAATCATGGAACATCATTAAAGACGACTTTATAGTGGTGTTCCCCAACCTTCAAAAATGGCATTGTAAATATTAGCCTTGATGAAACTTTTGATCCCAAAAAAGCTGAAGTAAATACAGTACAGCAAACAATTGCCATCCCTCCACCTCTATTCAACGCACCTACAAAATTATAGCTAGAGTGCTCCCCAAAAAATTAAGTGTCCTCACACTATTAATAATTCCAATTTGCATTACTCGCCGATAGACAAATTCTTGACACCTCCCTCTTTGCAAATGAAATCATTAATAATGGAAAATCAAGGAAAAAGGAGGAAATAGCCTGTAAGCTAGATCTCAAGAAAGCTTTTGACAAGGCTGATTGAGATTTTCTAAATTCAGTTTTAAAGACCACAAGCTTTGGGAAGAGGAAATGGATCAAATGCATGCATCTCTATTGCAATTTACTCCATAATTGATTCATTATTATTTATTAACAACGAGCCTTGAGGTAAAAGTTTTTCATCAAGAGGCCTTTGACAAGAAGATCCCTTATCTCCTTTTTGGTTCATTATTGTTGTGGACAGTGTTTCGAAGGTGCAGTTTCCAGAAAAGCCCCCTATGGAGTCTTGTTTCCTGGAAGCAAGAAGCTGAAACGCACTTGAGGTGCATGCCTCCCACCAAACTTTTTACTATTTTTTATTAAAAATTTTGTAACTTTTAAGGGAGAAACTCATAAATATTCTTAAAAAGATATTCATTTCTTCCCTTCAATCTCTAATGAAAGCTCTACTTTCTTCAAATTTTTTGAGTTGTCAACAACATGTAGGGGTGAGGATTTGAATCTACGACCTTTTGGTTGAGGATATATGCTACTAGTTGAGCTATGCTCAAGTTAACTCTATTTTCTCACACTTTTATAAGACTATTTATCTTCATATATATAAAACATTTGTTTACATTTTTCTATTGAAAACCTCATTAAAAAAACTGCCATTTTTTTGGTATCTTGCACTTAAGCCCCCCAGGGTTGTTTACCTAACTTTAAGGTTTTTTCTAAATCTGTTAACTTGTTGAGCACTGCCACCTTTTGTATATTTCACCTCATTGATGAAATACTGTTTCCCATTAAAATATATATATATAGAAGGGGAAAGACACTTTCACAGTGTCATGTAAATAAGGTACATCATAATGGACCAAAGTTGTCGTCTAAAAACTTGCAGAGAACACAAACAAACAGCTTTCAGAAATGTGATACTAAAAGACTTAAAATTTAAGTGCAACACAGCACTTCTTTACGAAGCACAGAATGGCAAGAAGTACTAGATTCTATCTCCTAAACCACAGCATTAACTAGTAACCATCTCTTTAACCAATGCAGTAACTAGTAAATTAAGCCGACCAACAACTTCATCATCGTTAATTATATCGGCCCAATTCCAGTACAAATCCACCACAAAACTAATATCTTTCTTGTTTCTTACATTATCTCTCCCAATTACGAGAAGCAAAAGAATCCCAATTACAAGAAGCAAAAGAAACAATTAAATACTATAGTTTATTCTAAAAAATTTAAAAATATGCTGACTCTGCAGTCCGCTCTGCATGGCAAACTACTAATGACAGATAGTGGTATTAGAGAACAAATACACTCCAGATAACACAACCATCTGGGCAATTGCATTATACTACGGAGAGCAGCTTGAAAATTTCAGTAGGCCATTGCGACAAATAAAAAGAAAAAGATAATGAGGTTATACGAGAAGAACCTGATGAGTAGCAGGATCCATTTCAAATACTCTGGTTGGGCAACTTTCAACCCAGGTTCTCTTTTCCTCTAGTGTTAATGTTTCCATTAGGTCTTCATTGATGTGAATGCTTGGCTCATACATGAAGGTCACAGTTGCTGCAGGCGACCATTTTGCATGATCTTTACCAATGCCCTTCCTGGCTATAGCTCTCAGCCTGAGTTCTTGACCGCGACGTAGTTTCACAATGATTATTCCTCTACAATTATCACAAAACCAGTTCAAGTTGGGGAGCAAATACATCATGAACCACAGTGATTGACACTAGATTAAAACGATAGTTTTCCCACTAGCAGCAATGTTGCTTAGAAAGAACGAATTAGAATTAGAACTTCGGAAGCTGAGATCCAGAGTCAAAGCAATAAGATTTATTTTCACCAACCCAAACCTTCACCCACCAAAGGAAAATTTATTACCAACGGAGGGTAAAATTTAATTTATGACCCGAATTGCAAATGGAGTTGCATTCTAAACAGTATAGACCACACGTAAGGCTAATAATGAGCTAAATCCCCGATAAATTATTCTTCCTGAAAATAAAAGTAACAATAAAAACGTCAAATTGGACAGGAGAAGAAGAGGAAATACTTGGTATCGAGCGCTTCACCAGTAGCGGCAGCAGCATCAGAAAAATCAACAGGCACGACAGTGTGATCAGAGCTATAGAGATCCTTGCTGGTGACGTCTAGGGTTTGGTCAGAGTGGCACTTGGCGCGAAGGTGAAACTCGACGGAGCAAAACTCGCACTGGCCATCACCATCACAAGCATCACAGTCACGAGAGAAGCGCATGGACATAGCACGCTCGCTGGTGAGCGGAATGAGACCGAGGCGATGGGCGATGAACTCGTCGTTGAGAACGGAGGAGTTCACTTCGATTTCCACCAAGTCAATGGCGATGGTGGGGACCTCGGCGATCATGACGCGACGGAGGGCGTTGGCCATGCTGGCGTCGGTATCTCGGAGCTCGAATTTGGCATAGTCATCTCTGAGCTCTCGGATCTTTACCTTTGGAAATCGCTGGTACGACGCCCCTTCCATTCGACTCTCTTTCCAGGGTTTCTCACTCACACTTCTCTAAAACCCATTTCTTTTCTCTCCTCTCCTCACTTATTAACGATTTATTTTTGTAAAAAAAATAAAATAAAATTCCATTTTCGTCCTTTTTAACTCTTTTTTTTCACTTTAGTCCATGGATATTTATATTATCTATGTTAGTCCCCAAGCTTAAAAACAAATTATTATTTTGATTGACATAATTACAAATATATGCACTAACACGTTGACTTAACCATGTAATGATGTCACATAAGTGAATTGAACTAAATGTTGTGTGTGATAAATATAATAATTGAGATGAGTATTAAATTTTATTAGTTAAAAATCAAAAGAGCTAGAGTATGAATCTGAATCAACTTTTAAAATGCACACTTAGAGTTGTATCGAATCATTGACATTTGTGATGACAGTAGGTACTTTATTTGTTTGTTTTTTTTTAGTTCAAGTACCTTATCTACTAAACCATGTTCTAATTCACATAAAAAAAAAAAATATAGAAGAATTAACAAAATTGTTACTTTTTAAAATTTGAAATTCAATGACTAAGATTGTCAAACTATTACCTTGGAAACAGATTTTTGAGAGAATGAATAGAAACCATCTTAAATGAAAAAAGTTATAGTATGGTATTATGTTTTACTGATTTTTTTGAATGATATTTGCATTGGAGCTTTACATTTTCCCCTCCAATGCCTTTATTCTTACAAACAGAAAAAACCCATTTCCCGATTTCCAAAGTAACCAAAGTAACCAAAGCCAAACGCCATATATTCTCATGCAAAACCTAAAACTTCAAGCCGCCGACGCCGCCGACGCCGCCGCCAAATCTGGCCACAGCGCAATCCGGCGCAAACAGGCTCGAGGTTTCAAACTCCTCTCCCCTCCCCATCACCGG
>JAOANK020000049.1:2911912-2938521 GCA_026257165.2 Telfairia occidentalis | reverse complement strand
TGTTACATCAAGGACAAAGGCATCATGAAAACCATGCTAGTAAAGATCCATTTTGGAAGGGTTTTCGAGAAAATATGGCTGAAATGCGTAAATCCATGAGGTACATGTTCAAATTATGTCATGAATTGAATTTACGGGACCAAGCAATGAAAAGTTGTGACCAACCTATTCAAGAAGAGGATGATTGTCACATGCATCACGACAATGTTTCAAATGACAATGTTACTATTGATGATGTGGCAAACAACAAAGAAAATTTGGACATATATGTTGAACAAAGCCAAGTCGAGCAACAAAGTGAGGAAAGTAAGGAAAGAGAGATCCACGAAAAAGAAGGTTCTATTATAAAAGTTTGTGAAGAGAGGATCGTTTTGTTTTCAAAACGACAAATGCATGAATTTGTAACCGAAAGGACTTACTTTCTAATGGGTGCATTAAAACCAATAGTGCATACTTTTTCTTTCGAATTCTTGCAGGAAATTCAAAGCCTTATCAAAAAGAAAGATTCCAGAATTGATTCAAATATGAGACAATATCCAACTCGTGGGAAATTCAAGACCAAACAACTACATAAGAAGCGACAATCTCATTTCAAGTCTACATCCATTGATGGGAAAAAGTCATATGTGAAGACCTCGGCGAGAGCAAGACCGCGAGATGCAAATGATTTTGAGTTTGCATTACAAGGAGATCCCTTGGATTTGAGGACAAATCCTCTTGAAGAAGGGGAGAATGATACGAATAAAGGCATCTTAGTCATGCAACAAAGACTTCAAACTTTAGGTTGAATTTTAGGTTGGCTAATTCAAAGATTTATTCCCGGATTTAGAGAGCTTTCATTGTAATTTTGAGTTTTAAAGTATTATTTTCAATGTTTTAAGTTATAATTTAGCAAGTGGTCATTATGGTATTGATGGGCATGTGAGTTACAACCCTTCAATTGACCATAGGTTACTTTAGAGTTTATTTTGAAGGCTATAAATAGTCATCCATGTTGTTTCATTAGAGAGATTTGTTTTGATGATGTTTCAATGAAATTGAAGTCTTTTGAGCCTATGTCCATGAGCAATTTTCTTTGCATATCTTGTGTTTAGATTTGCATACTAGGATCATTCAAGTTGCATTGATCAAACTACTTGTGGAGTGATTTGATTCTTGAGTGTGGAAAGAAGTTTTTCTCTACTCTTGATTTTAGTCATCAAGGTAAATCCGTTCTATCTTCTTCCTTGGGATGAAATCATCTTGATATGAGGGTTTTAGCATTTGAGATCTAGGGGTTTGCATAACCATAAAGGTTCTTAGATCCATTTGGCTACGGTTTTCATATCATTAATGATATGAATAAAGACATCTTAATCATGCAACAAAGACTTCAAACTTTAGGTTGAATTTTAGGTTGGCTAATTCAAAGATTTATTCCTGGATTTAGAGAGCTTCATTGTAATTTTGAGTTTTAAAGTATTATTTTCAATGTTTTAAGTTATAATTTAGCAAGTGGTCATTATGGTATTGATGGGCATGTGAGTTAAAACCTTTCAATTGACGCATTTTAAGTTTGGGGATGTTGTGTCCCTTTAGTCTTTCATGAACCCTATTGAATTATCTTAAAAATTGTAAAAGTGCATTTTGTTGTTCTTGGTAATATACTCCTCTTCCTTTTGACACCTATTTTTCCTGCGTAAAAAGTAACTCAGAAGATGGTGAATATTCGGGAAAAAAAAAAGAAAAGAAAAAGAAAAAGAAAATTACGAGGGATGAGTGTTACTTGAATGTTACTGTTTCTTTAGAATAGGAAGATTTGCTTACCAAGAATATGAATGAAATTTCTAATAAGTGATGAGTCTTAAAAAGAAAGGCTATGACTGTAAGGGAACAAAACTTTTGCTATGTGAAAAACTTTTGAGAGACCATTCTATGAGCAATTTTTGTCAACGGAAATCTATGGAATCTAAAGATAAAATTGAGGAGGGAATAAGATGAGATTCTGATTGAAGGATTGCATAGTGAGGTTATAGAAGTTAGCAAACTAAGAGTCAAGACCTTTAGAATAAGTAAAATTTGTGGCATGTGCAAAAAGACGAAGGGAAGATAAGAGATTGACTTGAGCGAGATGTGAGATAGTTGGATAGTTGATAGTCTTTCATTGCATTTTTATTCAAATTTTGCTACAGGATTTTGTTTGCCAGATTAATCTGTGTGATCTTTCAGAAGTCTAAAGCACTACTCGAGGATGAGCAATAGTTCAAGTTTAGGGATTTGATAACTCTCTAAAAGAGAGTTATCAGGAGTCTCTTATGCTAGATTTCATCTCTTTATTGGAGTAAATTACCTATGAATTATGGAATAATTGCTTGATTTATCTTTGTTTTGCTTATAGGACTTTTGAGAACCTTCATATTGTTGCATCATTTCATTTATGAGAACATTTGAATATAATTGAAGGAAATTACTTAATTACTGTTGATTCTAGATATTTTGTCGAGCTAATAAATGATGGAGCATTATTTTAGCAGAACTATTGATCGAGAAATTTTGGAGCAAAATGGACAAAGAGGATCCAAGTGAAAATAACGAAAATTAGTCAACCATTGGATGTGTGGCACGTGGCAATTTGACCTAATGGGGTTTCTAATCACAAAAAAAGGCTTCTAAATAGAAAATGGTGGACATGAAACGGAGAGAGTTTGTTTTGAAGAATTTTAGTTTCAAACCTCTTCTTATGTAGAGTTTCATCTAGCGTTGTTGTAGTCTATTGAATTTCTGTAGAGAAGAGCTTGTAGAAGGAGAAATCTATTGATGGAATAGAAAAAGCGATTCTTGCAACTATTTTTATGGAGCAACCAAATTCTGCGGTTCCTTAGAGTTTTCTTTTATTATGAACTCGTTTACTACTTTCATTAATCTATTGTTGTCATTTATACGTTGTAGCATGGACTAATCACCTTTGGGTGAGGATTAAGGGGGTGTTATTGAACTGATTCGAAATTGAAGTAAAGTTTGTGGAATTGAATTGTTTTAGAAGTGTTCTTTATTGCTTAATATTTATGTTATTCTGGCCAACACACATAAATACCTTCTCTATGTTTTGAGAGAAAATGGGAGGAGTAGATTGGTTTTAAAAATACATTAGCATCTAGATTAGGTTAGCTACTAGCTAAGTGAGGAGGTTAGGGATAATTGTTCACCTAATGCACAAAAACAGCGTGTTTAACTCATATAGGTTAATAAGAGTTAACTTAAGATAATTTGGAGATATGGGAGGATTCTGAGACTATTGTTATATGATTTGATTATGCAATTATTTTGCTTCAGCATATTATTTCAAGAGAAATAACATTATACCTTAATCTAAACCTATTCATTCTTATCATTACAACTGCAAAAATATTCTTTTTATTCTGTCATTTAATTTAATCTATCATTAGTTATAAAAAAAATTTAATCAACATTTGTCTTTATTACTCGTCGAATTCATTAAAAGGTTAAGTTAGATAGTTCAAAATCTACCACTATTTTTTGCGGAGATGATATAAATACTTATCACTTGCTGCTGAATGTGTACGCTTGCACATTAGTTTGTATAGTGTTTATTGCAAATTTGAGCCCACCATCGCAAAGCAATAGTAAGCCAATACATGCATGTTCCAACTGAAGAACACATGAAAGTAGTGTATCATGTCCTTAGATATTTTAAAGGAACTCCAATTCTTGGATTATTTTTCGGAAAGGATGATGACAGAAAGATTAAAGCATTTAAAGATGCAAATCAGGTAGGTTCTGTTCAAGATAGAAGATCTACGATAGGATATTGTACCTTCGTATGAGGCAATCTTGTAACATGGAGGAGTAAGAAACAATCAATTATTGCACGAAGTAATGTTGACTAGGCGCTAGAAGGACTGTAGATCGCGCCACTGAATCACTTTTGGGAGTTTTGAGAATTAAGGTAAGTGACTTCGCTCTTGGATAAGCCTTCGGGCTAGGTTAGACTTATATCTCAATGTATGTTGTGTTGTGGATGTTTCTGTAAAACATGTTGTTTAGAGAAGTATGATGAGCACGAGTTGTTCTGATATATTTGTGGATATTAGATGTCGTGGGCATCATATATGTGTTGATTATGAGTGCCATGGGCATCCCATGCATGTTATTGTTTGGGATCTATGCATAATAGAGCGTATGTTGCATGTTCATTTGACGGTGACAATCATCTTCCATTACAAGAGGTCGGTGTGGGTGGAGATTTGGCTAAGCTGACTGAGTACCTTTAACATCAGTAGTAGTTGGGTTTCCTAGAAAGACCACACACGTATCTCAGTGAGAGGCAGAAGGATAAAATCAAGGTCGTTGTCACCCAGAATTATTGAGGATTCTATATGAGTTTGATAAATCTTTTATGTAAATATAAAAGATGTAGGTTCATATGAGCTGTATGAGTATTTGTGTTTGCGTGTCTGATTTTGAGGTTAGGGTCACTTACTGGGTATTTTATACTCATTCTTTCATATTTTTCTTTTTAGGTAATAATAAGGGCGTCTATGGTGGTTGACGAGAGGTGGTTACATGGAAGCCATGGTCACGAGTTTAAGTATTTCGCTTATCTTTAGATGTCTCTTCCATCGTTTTAAATTCTTTTGAACTGATTGTCTAGTATTTTGAACTAATTATCTTTTACATTACGTGTTATTTATTTTAGTTGCTTTTTAAATTGGGATTCCAATATGTTTTAAATCTATTTTTTTGACTTACATATTTCAGTAACTATTTGAATAAGTCCTTTATGTAAGAGCATGCATGCTAGTAGCGATCCTAGGTAACCTAAGTCTAAAAGTTGAGTCGTTACTTATTATTAGCTAGGTTTATTCTATGCTAATTTTAATTGCTTACATTATATTTATTTGAGCTAATTTGTTTATTTCTTGAATAATATTTTAAATTCTTATTTGGTTAATTGATTCTTTGCATATTTTATGTGTTAATGTACATTATGTCAAAATTTCCATGTTTCAAATAATGTATTATTGAATATCAAATATATGTGTTAAAAAATATTTAAAATAAATTTTCCAATGATGGAACTTAGAATATTTGAGATGCCATTATTCCAAGATTCTTTTGACGTATATCAATCATATGCTTGATAAATGACATCACTGCTTATTCATTTCAAGTATATCAGTCATTATTTATATAACTTATGTGACGTATTTTAATGATATGTTGGATAAAGGACATTAAAAGTGTGACATTAATTACTTTTTTCATTTTGTGATTGAATTAGATATTGAAGTATATCATTAATATATAAGTAGTATATCAGTGATATCAATTACTATTAGGCATATCAATCATATTAGATCATATTAAGAATATTAATGATAACAGTTGCTTATTGATATATGAACGATATACTTCCTTTTTTATTAGTGATTGTTTACATGCTCATTTTCTATTATGACTATTATTAATAAATCATAGAAATTGATTAAAAATGATAAATAAATGATATCTAAATATTAATGTAAGAAGAGTAAATCACTTAAAACAAAAATGATTGTTGCTAAATTTACTAATACCCTAAGTTAAATTGCTACCTATTGCAATTATTTTAAGAAAAATTAGATTAATTTAAAACCCAGCTAATCCCTTTCCTACCAATACAAATCTATTTTTTTTAGTTCATTAACATATGGAGATAAGGATTTGAATTCATGATCTCTCGATTGGAGACATATGTCTTCACCAATTAATCTATGCTCAAGTTAGCCAATACACATCTACTTTACTCACATTAAGAAGTCGAAGGAGTCTAGAATAGTTATATTGTAGTCCGTATTCATATTTTCATTGGTTAAAAGAAAACATATGTTTTTAAATTGGGCTATTTTTCACAAAAAATCTAACGAGCTCTTGCAAATATGGCAAAAAATTAATAAGTTATTGCAAATCTAACAACTACTTTTTATGTTTTGCAAATATAGCAAAAAATTAAGATGCAGCCCAAATAAAATGTGAAAAGTCTATAATACTTTTAAAAAGACGATTTCTTTTTTGTATAATGCCAACACTTTTATATGAGGTATATCAAATAATATCAATAATATACCACTAATACTGATATAAAGTATAATGTTGATATACTATTTCCTTGATCCATATAATAGTATCAGGTATATCATTAATTTATTATTCAATAGTTGATTTTTAATAAACTCCTTTCTATTTAGTTTTCGGTCATCCCTCTTATGGCTATGATTAACGATTTTTCTACAAGCTACTTCCAACTTTTTAATAAAGAATCGAGTAATTAGATGAAAGAGAGACTAAATAAGGAAAAATGAGGTAATAGAGAAAATAACATAATTTGTAGAAGAATAAAGCGAACAAATAAGAAAGTGTAACTTAACTTCTTTGAATGGGGAAATTAAATTAGTAACAACAATAAAGAATACGATATTTTGGCTTCACTTATGAAGTTATAAAGAAACAAATTCCAACTGAAGGTTGAAAAGGTAAAATAATCGCAAGAATCTCTTCAACAAAACAAACATCCAACAACAAAATTTAAACTGATTGATGTTGAAATTAATATTCAGAAGGTGGTTGATTATGCAACCTATTATGCAAACGAGAACAACAAAAAAGTGAAAATTTGTTTTTGTTAACTTTTTTTTAATATCAGTTTTATATTTGATATATATATAATATGAAGTATATCGGTATATCATTATTAATAACAGGGATAATATACTTCATGTCAATGATATCAGTCATATTATTTATATAACTTAATTATATTACTATATCAATGATATGCTTGATAAAGAATAAAACTACTTATTTGTTTATTTTCTTCGTATAAATGAAAGATTAAAGAAGAGAATGAAGGACAAGAAAATGAACAAGAATAATAAGAAAATTAAGAAGAAGAAGACAAAGACGAAGAGATAAAAAAAAGGGAAGATACTGTAAGTGAAGTGATAAAATAATTACTTTTTTATTTTGTGATTGAATTAGATATTAAAGTATATTATTAATGTATCTACAAGTACGATATCAATTGCTTTAGCTAGGTATATTAATGATATTACCGACTTATTGATATATGAAAGTATACTTTGATTATTATTAGCAATTGTTTTATGCTCATTTCCTATTATGGTCATCATTAATGAACTATATAAATAGATTAAAAAAGAAAAGCAACTAGTAACTAAATATTAATGTAAGAAAAGTAAATCACTGACAAAGAATATCAGCGATATACTATAACACTAATATATTACTGATATAATATAATAGAACATCAATATATCTGTGATATATTATAAAAATGATATACAACGGTAAGAAATAAAATATTTTAAATTATTTAAATAAACCCAAAAATTTTTAAAAATATTTGATATATATATATTTTTTAAAATATGTATCCTAATTAAATTGCTATCCATTCAAATTATTCAAAAACCTATTATACCATAAGGTATAAAACAAGCCAAACTGAACAAACTGGTTACAAACATATTTATCCGATGAAAAAATCACGAGTTATAAAACAAATTCGGGAGTCGGAGAGTCAGTTTTATGAAATCTCTGCTTCGTCAGAGTTTGCTCTACGCCAAATATGGCAGCGTCGAAGCTCTGTGCTCACCTCCGGCGTCTTCGTCCATCTCGTTTCTACTCCAACACTTCCATTTCTATTCCCTCGGCCTTTCAACTTTACAAAGCCCACACACTCCCAAGTTCTCATCGTCATTCATTCAGCAGGCCAAACCATTGCTTTGATCCTCATATAAGCTCCGCTGGTGCTCTCAGCGCGTTTTCCTCTCGGTCCTTTTGGACTCGTTCAAACGATGATTCAGAGCTCGAACGGATTGACCATTTCGGTGTTGAATCCTGCCGCCTGGCGAACGACAAGGCGGGAATCCAGTTGGGGACTCAAGACTTAGAACTTGGAGGAGTAGTAGAGGAAGTTATTGGTGCAACTGCCGTGGAGGAGTCGATTTTACCGGTTCAGCAACTGACTTCGATGCTGGATGGGTTCCATCAGTACACCGGGCTGCCCTGGTCAGTATTTCGATGTTTCCCATTTGGTCCCGGGGGAAAATTGAAAAATATGCTCGGGCCGTATCAATTTTAATTTCTTATATGTGGAATTTGAACATTTTGAATCATGTTTTGTTTATAGTGATGGAGAACTGACTCCAATTTCTGAACTCTTTTGTTTTTTTGTTTTTTGTTTTAATTTAATATTGGTATATCAAGGTCAATTTAACGGACCTGCCATTGTTTTTCTCTCCACATTAGAGAACGATCGAGCTCTTTCTTTGATGTGGTCAAAGTCTCAGTATAATGTTGTATTTTCATTTTGTTTTCAATTATTTCCAACTCTGCATGTATACTTGAGCTAGCTGCGAGGAAATTTAATGTTCTCGTAATCCAACAATCTGATCTCTTAGGGGTGAGGAAAGAGTGTGAATCGAGGTTTCTGGTAAAATTGATAGCTTTGATTTTGTTTTCCTTGGATAAGTGAGTATTTTTATTTACTTTCGCTGATCATTTTAATTTCAGGTGGGCAGTTATTGCTTCATCAACTTTAGCTCTCAGATTCACGTTGCTGCCCTTACTCATTGTTCAACTCAACAAGTTGAAAAGGATTGGAGAATTGTTTCCTAAGAGTAAGTTTACAAAGTAATGAATGGATTTATTTCTCTTTATTGTCTTTCTCATTCAAGCTTTGGACTTGGCTTGCTGAACTCTTGAATGAATAAAGGAATAATATTATTGTATTGCTATGTATGCTAGAACTCTGTAGTGATCATAATTGGGCGCATCTTTTGCTAGTTGTTTAGGTTGTATGAGGACAATTATCAGTAAATGAGATTTATCTTCTTTGAACTACACCAGTCAGGGTGGACTAAACACCTGCCCAAAAGAAAATATAGACAACACCCCTATCGAGGTTTATCAAGAAACTACTATGAGCCGTACAATTTCATAAAAGAAATAAGATATTGTTTTGTTTATCATTACAATGCCTTGCAATCTTTCTAACCAAATAGACCATAAAAGAGCTCTCATAGCACAACTTTATAAACTTTTGCCTTGTTGTTTAACTACCAACTTGAAAGGATCTCTAGTAGCCAATCCATGATGTCTCTTGGTTAGAACAGGCCATCCTATTTGAGAGAAGAAATTGCCACCCTTTCATTCCAAATTTTGTTTTGATAGGCCTATCATTTCAATTTTTTAAAATATCTGAAATCAATGTTTACTAATGATTCTTGATACAAGACTGGTTCTAAATTTTATGGAAACAAATTAAAATTATAAACTAAACGAATTAAATATATATTTATCAATTTCATGTAATAAACTGGTTTTAGACAACAGGTCAACCTGAATTAGGTTCCTAGGAGACAAGGATGGATACAATTTTTTTTTTATTGCATTGAAACACCCATGATTGCGGCTATTTAAAGATATTCAACATCTTTGGAAATTGGGACATCTCAATGTTCCCACCAACCAACCCCGGGAGGAAACTAGACCCCTTTTTTGATACCTACCAAACAAAATGAGGCGTAATTTCTCAATTTTACTTATTGCGTTGGTAAGTATCTCCCATTTTGAAGATAAGAAAGATAATTCTAATGGCGTTTAAGGGGATTGAGTAAATTACTTGATTAATATTTCAATCAGTTCCCTTGGTCTTCTACATTTTTTTCATCTACTTCCACATTCTTAATGGAAAGTTCTCATTTTCTGAGAAAAAAACAAAGAAAAAGAAAATTCAATCTGCCTCTTTTAATCATAAATTTCATTCGATATGTAGATTATCTCATAGGATAATGCTAGATAGAGTTCAATTATATCATAAATCTTTGAACCTGATCCTTACAAACTGTAAACTAGTCCGGGTAATGCAACCAAATATGGTGTTTTATTCTATGAATCCCTTGTGCAAAGCCAAAATGATTATGTATTTGCTTACAATGATAGGAGAGAGTTTAAGTTTATGCCTATTGCTAGATTGATGCCTAGTTTGCTTTCTTTTTAAAAATCAGAATTCTTCTTATGGTTTGTTGCTACATTAGAGCAATAATCGCAATCTTTACAACTTCTTACTACCTTATTTCTGCATCAATGTAGTTCCACGTGTTTAACTCACAATTAATTTAGTTTGACTTTTATTTGCATTTCTCAAAGTGCCACCTCTATTGCCACCACCTCTATCGGGACGGAGTTACATCGATCAAATTTCTCTTTTTCGAAAGGAAAGAAAGGCAATTGGATGCCCCTCATTTCTATGGTTGCTCGCATACTTTTCCATTCAGGTGGTTTTAATTTAATTCAAAACTATATTGATTGTGGAAAAATGTTTTATTTTTGCATGTATGAGCCTTATCAAAGTTATATTTTTAATTCTATTTCTTTTGTCTTTGTCAATGATTAATAATCCAATGTCCATTTTGTCTAAAAGTTATAACATTGTTTTGAAAACGTCACAACCTTTCTTGATGAGAGTGCGAGAAGGTTATAAAAAGGTCGTCACTCTTCCTTTGAAAAACTCAAGAAAGTTTGCAAAGATGTTCGTTTTTCTGGATAAAGATTGTTGACTTATAGAGTTTGCTTAGAATAAAATCTTCAAGGAAAAAACTGGATAATAATAATATATTTCTTTTGGCTTCTTGGATAACTCTGTTGTAAGAGGTACTAACGATCATAGCTATATTTCTAATTTTGCCTCCGTCCTATTCCTTGATTTCTCTTTATTCTCCTTGCTTGGGAAGGTGTGAATTTCCAATATGGTAAGATTTTTTGCCTAGCAGGTCTTCCATTGGAGGATTAATCCTTTTGCCTAGCAAGGGTCTTCCATAGGAGGATTAATCCTATTGCCCGTTTCTAGAGATTTTCTTTTGTTCTTCTCGGGCCTTTGTGGTGGTGCAACGTGTGTGAGGTGGTCTCGAAAAGTTTGGAGCATGTTTGGTGGGGGTGTGTGTTAGTTAGATGATTTGGGATAGCTTTTTGGAGACTTTTGGTGTTTAGATGGCTCAGAGAAAATCGTGCGGGATATGATAGATGGGGTCTTGTTTTATGATTGGAGGCAACTCTGGCATACTTTTCTTTGCGGTTCTTTGGAATATTTGATTAGAGACGAATATTTGACTAGAGAAAATTGGAGGGTCTCGAGGAGCCAAATGAGGGGAGCTCTTTGGAGGAGGTTTGGGCCTAGGCTGAATGCTACCCCATTGGGTTTGGGTTTCTCTTACAGTCTTACTACGGATTATCCTTTATGTCACTCTCTTTTTTTTTTTTTTGAACTAGAGCCTTTCTTGTAATTGTGTAAGTTGATAATTTTTGCTGGTTCCTTCTGCTCAGTGTTTTCTTTTTTTTGTATTTCCCTTGCATATTCTTTGTTTTCTTCCATGAAAGCATCTTTTATTTTCTCTCCATGAAAGTTGGTTTCTAATAAAAACAAAAAGCTGTCTGAAGCTGGATTTTTGTTTGCTGCATGAAATCCATCAGGAGCAGGACCTGTTCTTTAATTAAATGACAATATTCTGAACCATAAATTTTGGAAATATCAGAGTTTCTAAGTTTTCACATTATCTTTTGTTGTTTTTATTTAAGTTTACTAAACCATTCGTGCAAGCTCATATATTATAAAAAATATTTTCTTGGTGTTCTTTGTTTGGTTTTTCTGATGAAACTTTCTGCCTTTTTCTTTTTCGTTTTCTTTTTTTAAAATTTATATGCAGGTCCCATGCTTTCTATTGTGGATGGTTACTATCCGAAAAATGTCACTTGATCATCATCCTGGATTTGACTATGTAAGGCTCTGATTTATTAAATATTGAGAAAAAAAAATTCAATATCCCTTGTACACAATTCATCAAGGAGACTGAGTTTTCGTTTGAGCATCCTGCTTTCTTTTTTTTCATTAATTCAATGTAAGGGTACTGTCTTTTGTTAAAAAAAGGGCAAGAAGGTGTTGGGCTTGGTTGTTTGATGTATTTAGCTGGTCATCGTATCAAAACGAGATGCCTCCTGGAAACCCCTTCATTTTTTAGCTTTGATGTGATCAAGAAGCTGCCGTTTTGCATTATTTTCATTATTTTATATCTATGCGCCCCCGCCGCCCCCCCTTCTTTCTAAGTTCGGTGCTCATCTTTATGAAGCGTTTTTAGGAAATTTACATTGGATTTTTCTTTATGTGGACCATTTTATACTGTTGATTATATCTTGGATCTAAAGTGGGAAATAGTCAAGCATTAAGTTTATGGTGCATTAATGGCAGGGTGGTGCTTTATGGTTCCAAAATCTGACAGAGTATCCACATGGAGTTTTAGGCCCAATATTTCCATTTCTAATTGCCAGCTTGCACTTCATTAACGTTCAGGTATTCCACTTTCTCTTGCTTTCAAGCACAAACATGTACAACTCATTTCGTTGGAAAGGGTGATGTTTACGTCCCTATTATATTTTTCACTCCCTAAGCACCTATGCTTGGGCCTCATTGGTGGGTGTGATGTGAGTCATCTTCCTTCTTCTTATCTTTGGCTTTTGTTGCGTAGTAATCCGAGGTTCAGTCGGTTTGAACCATACTTGTCATTTAGTTCCATGTTAAGTATAAAATAAAAAAAATAGTCCATTGGTTTGATGTGTATAAATCTTTTCAATTTTAATCGACTTAATTCAAGTTTTGTTGGTACGGTTTGATTCGATTTGAGAAAAATAAAACAATATCGATTTTAAAGTTTTCTTAACCGATATGTCATCTTTGACCAAAATCAATCCAACCCAAAACCATTTATACTTGTTATAAACTTCATGTTTTAGATCAGTAATTATAACAGTAAATTTATGTAGAAGAATTTTTGTTCTATTTGTTCTCACTTCGATATTTTATATTTTTTTTGTTAACATCTAAATTATCTAAATTTTTTTATTATAAATTCCAAACTCACACACATTATACAAAGTAGGTTTAACAACTCGTTTCTCTAAATGCACAATTTTGTTAAATTTCTTTCTTACGAAAATGTAAAAATCATATCAACATAATCTATTAAAATGTAGTATTTGTATAATTAATTAATTTAAATATTTTTGTTAACTTGTGTTGAAGTTACTAGGTTTTAAACTAGTATTATTTAAATTGTGTTGACTCTTAAATCAAATGTGTTAGTTAAATGAAGAAAGTTGAGTTCAATGGTAAAGTTGGTGAAAATTAATATATAAATTTTGTTAGTATAGCAAGTAATTAATAATAGCATAAAAAATTGATAACATTTTCATTATGGCAAATTTCATGTTAGATAAATTTGTATAAAAGAATCTGTATATATTTGTTCACACTTTGGTACATACTAAATACCATTTTCACAAACAATCAAATAATGATTGAAAAAAAATTGATGAACAAATCTAATTTTAGAATGTTTTATATATATTTTACACTTAAGTAATATTTTTTATATAATTTTTTTGAAAAATATTTTTAATATAATGTAATATATAATTTTTGTTATTATAATTAAATAATTAATACATAAGTTATCTACTATTTATTATAAATTTCAAATCTACCAATCAAGCACACTCTTAATAAACCTAGATTTAACAAAGTATAATTTAGATGCAAGTCTAACAAAGTTAGGCTGAACAAACCTATACGTTTTGCACCATCCAAACACAAGCTTAACAAACCAATTTTCTACACTATCCAAACACGGATTTAACGAACACATGTCTAACAACTCCACACTTGGATTGTTTAACAAAGCCCCCAAAATTGCGAACTAAACGACCGCTAATGGTTCACAAAATTCCAAATGCCCTAAGAAAAGACCTAGTTCTTTGATACCATCTTAATGTGAGCCCAAATGCGATGAATAGCTCACTTCATAGTTAATTCTATATAATAGAGTAAAATATATATAGGCATACATGGAAGTCCTAAACAAATAACAATAATTACAATAAAGGATAAAGGACTAAACTCCTATTTACATAAATATACTGCAATAATAGTTCTCTATCTATATCTTCCATGAGTCCCAATTTGTCATATCAAACTTTCAAATAAAGATGCCTTTCTATGCTAACCACCAATTTTCCTTACAAATTCCATTTGCCAAGAGCATAAAAGACTATTAGCAAAGAAGAAAAGTAAGAATAACACCAAGTATATCTAAGTTTGTCCTTCTATATTCTATTACATCTATCACACGTTTTGTAAGTTCCATAATGACGGTAATATTACAAGAGAAAAACAACATACAATGCCACAAAATCTCTTACAATAGAGTTTGGTGGCATTTATATGGTCTTCAATTACAAACATGCACGAACTTTCATCACTCATCAGAAGTATGCCGGCATAAATTATTATTTTTCAATCTTCACTTGCCTAGCACATTGTTGGTTCATTGGTTGCATGAATGCAACTATGTTTTTTTTTTGATTTATTGTTGCCACATTGTACCTTTTATAAAATTTTTCTGGTTTTTTAAATTTCACTAAAGAATCATTCACATTTTTAATTTTCATTGTTAACAGGTGCTCATAACTTATTTATTTATTGCTTTTGTTTAGGTATCTTTCAGAAAATCATCAATGGAAAAAGCAACCGGCATATTTGGCATTTTAGCGAAAGTGAGTGTTTAAGATGTTCTCCTTAATGTTGACAGAGATGTATTTGTATATACTCATTAAGCCATGCTTATTCTTTCGTTCCATTGCTTTAGTGTTTATTTCAGACTGATGTTTATTTCATACTGATAAATATATTCTCTCTGTGTCTGCAGTACTACAAACTCTATTTGAATCTACTGACTGTACCACTATTTTTTATTGGTTACTGTATTCCTCAGGTAATTCTGTTGTTCATTGCTTTTTGAAGTGGCATTTTTATTTTGGTATAAGATTTCACCATTCTTTAGTATTTACTGGAAGCATTTTGACTTCATCATGGACGTCACATATGTTTACTCATTTAAGATTTGTCTATCAGGACTTATATATCCTTTTTTAAAAGCCTTTCTTATTTTATAGTATATCTTGTTTCAACTCTTTTGGCCACATTGAAAATCAATATTCAATTTTTTGGTTGATACAGTGCCAATTGTTTTGTTATTTTAAAAAGGTGAAATTTTCTGTCTTATGTGATCAGATGTCAGCTGTAAACTGTAACTTTGGGTCATTTTCTTTATTTTATAACAAACATTCATTCACAACAACATATACAAGGAAGAAAGGAGAAAGATAAGATATTCTATCCATCTCAAACACGAAGAAGATTGCCAAAATAAAAAAAACTTTATATTTGGTTTGACTGGAAAAAAGGGGAGTAACTACAGAACTCTTTAAATATGCCATGAACGGAGAATCGGATGCAAAAGGGGTGTCAGGAACCAAGGGAACTTGTTGTATAGAGATCAAAAGTTCTGTTCTTAAATTATGATGGTGATTTTAGAAGGGGAATGTTTCAGATGAGGAAAGAAGGAAGAGTACAATTTCTCCTTGTTGATAGGAATACTTTGGAGTGGTTGGGGAGTGCTGCTAGGAATTTGATAAGTAGCCCAAATAATCATAATTTTTAGAAAGAGGATGGATGAAAATGAAACATTGGATACAGGAATCTCCAACTGACCAAGGGAGGCTTCCAGAACTTTCTGTGTAGCAAATAATGGAAAGAAGTTGGCATTGTTTTATGATTATACTTGTTGGAAAATGGAAGATAGGGTGGGACTCATTTCATAGTGGACTTTTTGCTAATTGTACGAAGCCAAGAAAATAGGGAGAATGGTAATTTATTTGTACAGGTGGTCAGAAAGTCACTGAATTTAAAGGAGACAGAGGGTTAGAGTCATGTATATAGACATATCACATACATGAGATCTTTAAGTTATTAGAATAAAGAATCAGAATAGATTACTAATAATTGTAGGCTTCTATAACTTGAATATACACCATTTCTTTTAGTGTCTGGGTTAGTTTGTCCACACCTTAATTAACCTTAATTTCTTTGGTAGGAAACAAAGAACAATTCATTAAAGAGGGTTAGGACTCAGCAGTACTAAATTAGAATTTAGTGGAATTGACAAGAGTTCAACCCCTAGAGAGAGGAAGAATTGAACAACTTAACCTGATAGTGTTTAAGTCGACCTCTCCTCTCATTTTTCTTGCATAATTGACCAATTTTCCCAGACGGTATTATCTCGAGAGTACTGTTCAATGGATATTGATTATGAATTTAGATGTCAAGTTAGTACAATCCTCTTGGCATCACAACCTAGATGAACTGGCCTATTTATTTAGTTTTTTTGTGCTCGATTGATTACCTTGTCTGACATTTGTTATTACGATCATTCTAGTTCTTTCTTAATATCATTTCCAGTATAATGACATCCTGCTCATCTGGTCTAGACTACGAATTTACTAAACTTGGGATTTCATTTCTCATTGTTTCTTTGGCAGGGTAGTCTAATCTATTGGGTTACAAATAGTTCATTCACTGCCATTCAGGTAAGTCGTAGCTTAGTTTAGTTTTTCCTCAATGAAGAGACAAACTTTCTACTTTGCTCTTTTCTCTTTGATCACTAACAAAAAGTAACTTGATTAAAAGATGCACCCTTTCATTTTAAAATCCCAAGTTTCAACCAGTTTGAGAATGACTTTTTGGATTTTTTCTTTGAAAAAGTCTGCATCTGCCCCAAAATATCACGAATATGAACATAATATTAATAATACGAAATTTTAACGAGACCCAATGTTTATTTGTTAACTCAAATATTTTTAATGAAAATTTTATTTTTATGAGTTTTCCAGAAATGTCCATCAACATCGACATTTTTGTGATATTTTCATCGATATCAACCTTTAAAGCCTTAGTTTATCACCTTGGAGCTTGAGAGGCACAACTCTTCGTTATACATGTTCACTGTAGGAAGAAGCAAAGGGTAAAGGGGGAACAATGCGTGACTATGGGAAAAGAATGTTAGAGTGGGCCCATGAGTTAGTTATGACGCGGGCTGAGAGTTAGTATAATGAAGGATATATATGTGTTTAGTGGATAAGAGAGAGGTATCTTTTTTGGTTAGTCTAGTCTAAGTTGGTTTTCTTGGAGAGAAGGGAGCTCTTGAATCTTCCCCAAGCTTGTACATCTTGATATCAATAAGATTGGTTTATATCAGAGTTTCTATATAAGCTTGGATTTTTTTTGCCACATCAAGTTCTCTTTGAGGATGATCTCCTGCAGGCTGATAGCAAGGGATCTTCTAGCCATTTTCTCATTGAAGATAGCCCCCTATAACTCTCAAATTCGTCATGATCACTAATAACCGTACACCAAGCGCTTCTTTTCGTTGTGGATATGACCAAAATGGTCTTTGTTCCATTTTCTAAACACCTTTTACCTTTACAAGTTTTTGAAAGGTGTAGAAGACTGATCTCCTTACAGCCAAGATATTCTTCCACCAATCCATGAAATTAGGGGCAGTGAGCCGCATTCTCAAATCTGAGAAGAATTGCTCCTACACTGCGTAAGCTTGTGATTTTGGTATGGATTATATGGCTTGGAACCTTGTGACTGTTTCTGATAAATACCCAGTCCCGGTCATTTATGAATTAATAGATAGATTGCACATGCTTGCAGTTCTTTCTAGAGGCCCAACATTAAAAAATGAGTTATTCAGTAGTTGGGATTTGACTGAGAGATCCATTTAAACCTGGTAACGAAAATTGATTTGCTAATGTCCTTTCATGCCAAACCCATGTTTAAATAATTTACTGGCCAGGTGGTTACGATGCTTTCCTCGGGAGATGAATACTTTGAGGTATAAGGTTGTTGTGAGTAAGTCCGGTTCCCATCTTTTTGGTTGGTCTTCAAGTCAGGGTTCAAGAGGCACTTCTAGAAATCCTTGGAAAGCAATAGCATAGGTGCTTCCTCTCTTCTCTCAATTTGTTCGATGTTCTATGGGCAGTGGTTCCAATACCTATTTCTAGGAGGATTGGGAATGATCTTCTTTACTCTTTGCTTTCGCCTTTATTCCATTTGACCTCTACGGGGCGTCATTTAGTGGCTTTCGTCTTATCCTCTCTTGTGAGTTCTTCCTCTCTTGATCTTGGGTTATGTCGTTCTTTATCTAATAAGGAAACGAAGGATTAAGGTGTTGGATAGTTCATAGGATTGATGAGGAGGGTTCCTTGTCCGAGGGGCTAAGGGAGGAAGTTTTTTTTTTTTTTTTTTTTTTTTTTTTTTTTTTTTTTTTTTTTTTGTGCTGGAGGGCATGTATGAGGAGATTGTTAGGTGGGAGGAAATGAGTTGGAGGCAAAAGGCCAAAGTGAAATTGCAAAGGAGGGGAATTGTAACTTGGCTTTCTTTCATAGAGTTGCAAATGGGAGGCACGGTAAGAAAACCATTGTTTCTCTAGAGAATTCCATTGGCATATTACCAGTATTTCTCTAGGGAATTCCATTGGCGTAATGGTGAGTGGTGACAAAGAGATTGAGGAGCTTCCTAGAGGGTCTTGACTAGTCTCCTATATCCAAAAGTGATAGAAGGGAGTTGATAGGAATAAGGCCGTGTCTAATGGTACCATGACCTTTTTCAAGAAAATTGGGATTGTATTAAAGATGATCTCTAGAAAGTTTTTTGCTAATTCTTTGAGATAGGTGTTCTCGATAAGTCTTTAAATGAGACCTTTGTTTGCCTTATCCCCAAGAAGGATAGGGCTCGGAGGGTTAAGGATTTCAGGCCCATCAGTTTGGTTACCAGTGCTTACAAAAATCTTGCAAATCTCTAGGCTGACAGGTTAAGGTTCTCCCAGCCACAATATCTTATTCTCAAGGTACGTTTATAGTTGGGAGACATAAGTTTTTTTTGAAACGAGGGACAACTCATTGAATAATGAAAATATACAAATATTCAAAGGAAACAACTCCCAAAAGGGAGCAAAATAGAAACCAAAAAAAAAACAAATAAACTCCTCCAAAGTTTAGGGAGAGCTGAGAAAAACATTCCAATTATAATAAATATCCGAAGGAGAATATGCCTCACATGATTTAGAAATGGAATACCATAAATATGCTTTAAACTTGACCATTGCAAAACAATCCTCCCAAATTTTGAATTTGTCTTAAAAAATCCTCTGATTTTGTTTGCACCATAATTCATTCGCAATGGCTTTGATGGAATTGATTCATAGTAAGGTGCCTCTATTATGAAAAGAAGGCCCACTAAGTAGCTGCAAAAAATTACTCCGGAGTCATCATAAAAAACCCAACTCAAATTAAATGATTGAAGCGAAGAAAATCAATATTTTCTTTGCAAAATTGGAGTGAAACAAACAATGATCTTGACTTTTAGATTTTGGAACTAGCTTTGATGCCTAATATGGCCGCTGAGGATTATAGTTGCAAGAAGGAAGGTGTTATTTTTAAGGTAAACTATGAGAAAGCTTACAACCACATAGATTGGGATTTTTTGGACAAGGTGCTATGGACGAAAGGTTTGGGAATTGGATGAAGATCCTGGATGTGGAGTTATTTCAGGATGGTTAGATATTCTATCCTTGTCCATGGTAGGCTGAGAGGGAGGATTCGTGCTTCGAGAGGCTTAAGATAAAGGGATCCTTTTTCGCCTTTCCTTTTCTTGTTAATGGTGGATATTCTAAGCATCATTGTTTTCAGGAGCGTGGAAAGTAATGTCATTGAGGGTTTCAAGTGAGTAAGAAGAGATTGACATTTCTCACCTTCCATTTGTCGATGATACGATTTTCTTGTGCTTAGGGAAAGAAGATTCTTTCATTAATCTCAACCATATTTTATCCTTCTTTGAGTCTATTTCGAGCTTGAAGATTAACATAGGTAAAAGTCTAGTGTTAGGCGTTAACCAAACCATCCAAGCTAGATAGGTGTGCCTCTTTTGTGGGATGTGAGGTATGTTTCTTTCCTCATCATACTTGGTCTTCCCCTAGGAAACAACCCAAGGAAAGTGTCCGTTTTGGGATCTAGTTATGGAGAAGATACAAAAATGGCTTTCTTTAGAGGGGGCAAACTTGCTTATTTAAGTGGCATCCCTATGTACTTCCAACCGTTGTTTAGAATCTCTGTTTCGATGAGCAAATCCCTAGAAGAATTGATGAGAGATTTCCTGTGGGAAGTGGTGGAAGAAGGGAAAGGTTCTCATGTCATAAAATGGGAGGTTGTGTTCAAAGTGGGGGATTTGGGGCAATTAGACATTGGTAGTTTTAAAGTGCATAACGAGGCCCTTTTGGCTAAATAGTTGGGGTGCTTTCCCAGGGAAACTAATAACTTATGGCATAAGGTTATTAGGAGTAAATACGGCTCCCATCCTTTTGTGTGGACTTTGTGATGTAGTTAGCACAGCACATATGGAAAGCCTTGGAGGGCGATAGTGGAGCTCCGATCTTGGGTCTCGACGTTTTTTGACTGATAGGGAAATGTTAAATATTATAGCCCTTTGTTTGTGCTAGGGATCTCTCTCTCTCTGAGATGAAGGAACTTTCGTCTGTGGAGCTTCGACCCTACGATTGGGTTTTGTTGCAGATTTTTTTTTTCATTGCCTGGTAGACCCTTCTTCATCCACCTCTAGTTGGTTTGCCTTTTCTGCATGGTAGAGGTTTAAAATTCTTTAGATGTTAGGTCCTTCAAGATGGAATCAATACTATTGGCTGTATTATGAGGAAGTCTTCCTTTTTGATTGGGCCTCAGTTTTGTATTCTTTGTAAGAGTGCAAAGGAGGGTCTTGATCCTCTCTTATTGGCTTGTCAATTTGCTTCCTCGGTTTGGAACTCTTTTTTCCAGAATTTTGGGGTTTGTTTAGCACGCCGTAGGGTGTGCAGGTCTTTGGTGGAGGATTTTGCTCATTCACCCTTTGGGGAAAAGGGCAAGTTTATGTGACTGGCAGGTTGTTGTGCAGTTTTATGGAGTTTATGGTTTAAGAGGAGCAATATGATTTTAGGGGGATTGAGGGCTCTTGGAAGGAGATTTGGTCCCTTGTTAGGTTCCATGCTTCTCTTTGGGTATCGGTTCATAAGGATTTTTGTTATTATCCCTTTGTCTTATTTTATGCGTTTCTAGTCCTTTTTTTAATCTTTCTTTCTTTCTTTCTTTCTTTACTTCCTGTCACTCTTTCATTTCTAGTTTTCATTTTAAAAAGAAAAAAAGTCGTGAAATCAAGTATTGTAGTTTTTAAAATCTTTTGGTAGTTTGAATAATCTCTGGTTTGTTTGCATTTTTTGAGAAGCTTATTTTTATATCAATCTTGCAGCAATTAACCCTCCAACATCCTGCTGTCCGCCGTAAACTAGGATTGCCTTTTAAGAAGGCTCCTATGGGCACTGCAACTTCCAGAGAAACCAAAAATCCAGGCAAAGTACCGTTGGATACACCCACCAAGTGGAAAAAAATTTTTGTAGAAAAGCTGTCTTCTAAAGAATTGCTTGCTGTAAATAATGCTGAGCTCAATTTTCTTTTTATGTTGGTTCAAGTAAATATAATACAAACGTTTTCAGGTAGCTAATAATTAAACTTGACAGCTTTCTGTCCAACTCCTATCAAAAGGGCAAAAAGAAAGGGCCATTCCTTTACTGCGGTAAGCTTTTTAATCTTCTCTCTTTAGAGTTCACTATCATGCATATCTTTTTATATGGGCCTCTATGGTAGGTGATTTATTGACCGATATTGCCGAGAGAAGGAAACAAAAAAGGGCCACATGTGACTAATTTAATATTTTAGACAGGCACTTAACAAGGAACCTGAGTATGTTCGGGCATTGGTTGTCATGGGACAAACTCTGTTGCAAAATGGTCAACCTGCAGAGGCTATTGAATACTTAGAGCGTGCAATTTCCAAGGTCTGAGTTAAAGTGTTGGATTTTCTTTTTCTTATTCGTGTATGCTCGTGCATGCAATAGTATGATGCGTTGACAATTATTAGAGTTTCAGATAACAGTATATGATGATTTTCAGAATTGAGAACAACCATATTTTTTTTATTTATTTAATTTTTACTTTTTTTTTTAATTGAACTTGTTAAGATTCAAAACCTAATATTGGTGGTTAGTAAAGACTCAGAAGGAATGAGTCCAAGCCATGGTGGCTACCTAGGACTTAATATTCTAGAGTTACTTTAGTAACCAAACGTAGTAGGATTAAGAGGTTGCAATGTGAGAATAGTTGATGTGTGCGCAAGCTAGCCTGAACATTCACGGTCATAAAAAGTAATTGGGTAAAATGCACGTTTGGTCTCTAAGGGTTGAGTTTAGCGTCTATTTGGTCCTTGAGATTTATTTTAAAACGAACACTTTAGTCTCTAAGGTTTAGAAAATGGTTCTAATTGGTGTCCGTTAAAGTTGACGCTAGTTGACAAATGGAGAAGTGACATGAAATCTTAGGTGGTAATTTGTAGATGATATGGAAACTTTTTATTTAGTTTTAGGTTAGGTAGCTTTGTTTTCTCTCTCTTCTCCGCCCATTCTCTCTCTTCCCTTCATTTCTTTTGCCCCTCCTCCACTGAGTTCCCATCACCAATTTGAGAAGACTCCTTTTTCCTCTCTCCATTTCAAGCCCTCTCTCCCGATCTCTTCTTCCCCATAGAGGCACTATTCTTTCTTTCAATCTCTCTTTTGCTGCCCTTCCCCTCAAATCCCCTTGTATCTCTACCAAAATCATTTCGATTTTCCTTATCTGTGGCATTCAAATCAAAAATCACTGCCCATTATTGTTGGGGACAACTTTCTATTGTCCACATTTTCTTACTTCAACTCTTTGGCGAGCTCTTGACTACCACAATCTTCGACGTAGTTAAGAGCAAGAAGGAAATTGTGAGGCCCCCCCAAGTGCTAATATGTACAACAGACGACCCAAAGACAATAGGGCCCAAGGGTATTTTGGGTAGTCTGGGCTTTACAATTAGGATGGGCCAGAATGCAAGGAGAGCTAGGGTGTACGGTCGTTAGGAGGTGGTTATCACTGTGTGAAGTAGAAGAGGGGGAGGGTAGGTCTTTTTTGTGCGAAGTGTTCGCCTATAGTTTTGGGAGAGAACCATCCTCTCAAAGAGCTGAGTTGCTTATCTTTTTGTTGCTTGGCTGTTGTTAATTGTTCTTCTTTACAAAGACTTGAATAGCTCTTGTTGATATATAAGATCGAAGCTGAAATATTCTCTGTTATTGTGTGTTTTCGCTGTGTTTGTGAATTTTGTAGGTTATTGTTCTTAGAGAAACCTAACAACTGGTATCAGAGCACGTACAATCTTGGGGCGTACGTAGAAAATGCCTCAAAGGCGAAGAAATATTGGAAGGAACAGAGAAAGTGGTTACTGAGATGAAGGAAGTTTTGCCGAACCTTGGAAAAAGTCTAGAGAAACTTACCGTGGAAGTCTACGAAAACCAGAAATCGATGGCGTTAGTATTGTTTGAGAAATCGAATGGGAAAGCACCAACAACGTCCTTGTTCACTGAGGGGTCGACAATGAGAGTTGAAGAGGTGGAGGGAAATGTCGATTTGCAAGGACAGAAACCAGGGGAAGGAACATTCCAACTGGAAAAAGGAGGTGGTGAGTGGAACAAATTCAAGAAGTTGAAAATGCAGTGTTCTCCGGCAATAATCCCGACACTTGGTTATTTAGGGAAGAGAGGTGAAGAGGTGGAGGGAAATGTTGATTTGCAGGGACAGAAACTAGGGGAAGGAACATCCCAACTGGAAAAAGGAGGTGGTGAGCGGAACAAATTCAAGAAGTTGAATATGCAGTGTTCTCCGACAATAATCCCGACACTTAATTATTTAGGGCAGAGCGCTACTTTGATATCCACCAATTGATAGACGCCAAGAAGATCACTGTCGTCGTGATAAGTTTTGAGGGGCAGCGATGGACTGGTACTGGTGGGCCCAGAATAGAAAGAAGTTTTTTATGTGGTTAGAACTTAAGACACGCTTGTTCGAACGTTTCTGTTCGACGCAGGAGGGAAGTATATTGGCACGTTTTCTCACTGTGAAACAGGACGGCGGCACGATAGCGGAGTTCAAGAAAAGATTCAAATAGGACTTAGCTCCCCTTCTAAACTTGGCCAACGACGTCCTAGAGGACACCTTCTTGAATGGGCTTCACCCAACAAAGTGATTAGCAGGGAGTTAGTTGGGCTAGAGTGCATCATGAAACAAGCCAAGTAGGTAGAAGTCAGGGATATGGCTGTGCATATGAAGAGGAGGGCCCATCCGAGGGGGGGCCCAACTAAAAGCAACCCAGGCCCAACGAGTAAGGGGTGCTTAAGCTCAACGAGTAAAGCCATCCCTAGAATGGGTGGAAAAAGTGGTGCGAAGGGACCCAAACCCAGGTGGTGACCTTACTTGAAAAGCATGTACCCACTCGAAAAGAGGGACAAATCAAATGTTTGACAAACGCTAAATACGAAGCACACCGCAAGAAGGGTTTATGCTTCCACCGTGAGGAAAAATTTACCGTAGGGCATCGCTGTAAGAATCCAGAATTACGAGTGTTAATCATAGGTAATGGGGAAGAAATTGAGACAAAAGTCGAGGAAATGGGTGAAGTTGAGGTAGAAGAGGAAGCTGAGATGGGGAGTCGAGTTGAGTTGGCCCTAAACTTAGTGGTAGGCTTATCGACCTTATGTACAATGAAGATCATGGGAAAAATTCAACAGAAGCCAGTCATCGTGTTGATTGATTGTGGGGCTACCCACAATTTTATATCCCATTCGTTGGTAGAGGAGTTGAACCTAGCGTTGATAGAGATGACGAATTACAGAGTAGTATTGGGGATGGGAACAGCGGTCCGAGGAAAAGGAATTTCTAAGTTAGTGCTTGTTGAACTTTCGGATATAAATATCAGAGAAGAATTTCTTTCTCTGGAGTTGGGAGGAGTCGATGTAATCTTGGGAATTTTATGGTTGAGAAAAATGGGCTTTATGAGGGTCGAATGTTATGGTTGAGAAGATTACTCTGAAGGGGGACCCAACATTGACCGAGGTGGAAATTTTGTTAAAAATGTTGACCAGAACGTGGGCGCCACACGACTAGGGCTTTTTGATTGAGTTCAATGGTTTGACGATATCAGATGAGGAAGAACAACACCCCAAAATGAGGGACACAGAGGTGTTACCTGGCGACATACGCCGGCTACTAATGGATTATGAAGTCTTCCATCTACCCACCACACTACCTTCCTCTTGATTAGTCGACCACAAGATCGTGTTGGAGGACGGACATTTACCTATAAATGTTCGACCCTACAAGTACGCGCACACACAGAAGAATGATGTTGAAAAATTCATCAAGGAAATGTTGGCTTCAAGGATTATACAGTCGAGTACAAGTCCTTTCTCGAGCTCGATCATTCTCGTTAAAAAGAAATATGGATTACTGAGCCCTAAACAAAGCAACCATACCTGATAAATTTCCTATACTCGTAATTGAAGAATTGTTGGACGAATTACATGGCTCAACGATCCACTCGATGTTGGATCTCAAAAGTGGTTACCACCAGATTAGAGTACACGAGGAAGATGTACTGAAAACGGTAGTCAGGACACCAGATTAGAGTACAAGTCCTTTCTCGAGCTCGATCATTCTCGTTAAAAAGAAATATGGATTACTGAGCCCTAAACAAAGCAACCATACCTGATAAATTTCCTATACTCGTAATTGAAGAATTGTTGGACGAATTACATGGCTCAACGATCCACTCGATGTTGGATCTCAAAAGTGGTTACCACCAGATTAGAGTACACGAGGAAGATGTACTGAAAACGGTAGTCAGGACACTCGAAGGGCACTATGAATTCTTGGTGATGCCGTTTGGGTTATCCAATGCACTGGCAACGTTCCAGGCACTAATGAATTGGGTTTTTCATCCTTTTTCTGAGGATATTTGTGTTTGTATTGTTCGATGATATCTTAATCTACCGTTCAGATTACGAGTCCCACGTGAAGCACCTCTCCATCATTTTTCAACAGGAAAATTAGTTATATGCAAGTATGAAGAAGTGACTAGAATTCACATTGAGTATCTTGGCCATTAGGTGCGGCGCGAGGGGTTGAGGGAGATGGAAAAAAGATTCGAGCTATGTTGCAATGGCCAATCCCCTGCTCCCTGAAGGAATTGAGAGGATTCTTGGGACTCACTGGATACTATCGAAGGTTTGTCCTTAATTATGGAACTCTGGTCGCCCCAACTGTCTAAGCTACTAAAGAAAGATGGCTTCACATGGACTGATGAGACGATAGAAGCCTTTGAGCGCCTCAAGAGAACGATGGTGACATTGCCAGTACTTGCCTTACCCGACTTTAAGATTCCCTTTGTGATCGAAACCGACGCTTTAGGCACAGGGTTAGGGGCAGTTCTTACTCAAAATAAATGGCCAATAGCTTTCTTCAACCATGCTCTATCTGAGCGAGCAAAGACCAAGTCAGTTTATGAAAGGGAGTTGATGGCTATCGTGTTTTTTTTTTTTTTGGGGATAGGAAACAAATTCATTGATAGGAATGAAATATACAAAAGTATCCAAGTTACAAGAAAGATCTCCAATTAGACATGAGAGTGGAGAGATTGTAACTATC
>JAOANK020000049.1:2898309-2911812 GCA_026257165.2 Telfairia occidentalis | reverse complement strand
GACTTTTCCACCCTTCCCCACTTTGTCTACTTGCTCTCCCCCTAGTTGAAACAAAACGGGCTTTGCATCACTGCTCTCCCCACTAAATAGAAAAAATCTGCAGCGACTAAGAACCTTCAAAAGGGCCTTCGAGAACTCCAAAACTTGCAATCTTCCATCAACTATGACAACCCTGAACAAGAACAAGATGGGTCGATTGAAGAAATATGATTGTCTTATCTTGGAATGTCCGTGGACTGGGATCATGGAAGAAACGTGCTCTGATCAAGAATTTTATTTAGAAACTCAACCCAACCATTGTCATCCTCTTTAAAACCAAGCTCTCATTCACCAATTGCGATATAGTCAAATCTCTTTGGTCCTCCAGGCACATAGTCTGGTCTGCTCTTGACGCTTTTGGTTCTTCAGGAGGCATTATCATCCTTTGGAAAGATTCATCCCTCTCTGTTCTGGAAGTGGTCGAAGGTGCTTCCTCTCTCTCTCTTAATTTTGTGTTGGCTGACGGTTACAATTTCTGGCTTACAGGAGTCTATGGCCCAAACAACACTTCGCAGCGTAAGACATTTTGACAAGAGCTTTATGATCTCTCCTCCGTTTGCAATAGACATTTGATCCTCGCTGGAGATTTCAATGTCACCAGATGGTCTCATGAAAAATCCATCCTCAAACCACCCACTTGGCTAATGGTTGTTATAGCTCCGATCTCACCGACGTTCCCTTGGCTAATGGTTGTTATACCTGGTCTTGCTTCAGAGAAGAAGTCTCCAAAACGTTCATCGACAGATTCCTAATTACCGAGGATTGCATAGCCAAATTCACCAATGCACAAGCAAAAAGGTTAGCACGCATCACGTCAGACCACTTCCCTATTCTTCTCACTATAGGAAAGCAAAAATGGGGCCCAACCCCCTTAAGATTCGCCAACCATTGGTTAAAACACCCCTCCTTCCCCCCTCTGTTTGAGAATTGGTGGAGAAACAATAGAATATCTGGCTGGTCGGGTCATGGGTTAATTATGAAGCTCAAGGAACTAAAATTCTTGCTAAGATCGTGGAGCACTGAAACATTTGGGGAATTCAGCAACAAAATCTCCTCCATCTCTATGGAGATAACAATTATTGATGAATTAGAAGAGCAAGCTGCTTTAACTACTGAGCATCAGCAAAAAAGAATCAATCTAAAGGAATCTCTCCTCACTATGGTGGCCCACAATGAAGCTCTATGGAGACAGCAATGCAAAGCGAAATGGCTCGTTGACGGTGATGGAAATTCATCCTTCTTCCATAGATTTGTGGCCGCTTCTAAAAGAAAGGCCACCATCTCAGAAATCCTATCGCAAAAGGGTGAAGTCTCCTTCTGAATGACGATATCGAAAGAGAATTTATAGACTTCTACCACACCCTCTTGATGAAGAAGAATGGCAACAGAACCCTCCCTCCCCTCCCGAATTGGGATCCTATTACCAACTAACAAAACTCACTTTTGGAAACCATTTTTTATGAGGAAGAGATTATGAGGCGGTTTGTAACCTTGACACTAATAAATTGCTAGGCCTTGATGGCTTCACTGTCGAATTCTTCAAAAAAGCGTGGAACACCCTCAAGGAAGACATCAAGAGAGTGTTCAAAAATCATGCAAGCATGAATGAAACCTACATTTGTCTCATCCCAAAGAAAAGCGATGCCAAAGGGGTTGGTGACTACAGACCCATCAGCCTCACCACTTGCCTCTACAAGATCCTTGCTAGAGTCCTCTCTAACCACCTTAAGAAAGCTCTCCCCTACACCATTACCGAACAACAAATGGCCTTTGATGCTTCCTTAATTGCCAACGAAGTCATTGAGACTTAGAAGAAAAAGAATGAACAAGGTGTTGTGATCAAATTGGACCTTGAAAAAATCTTTGACATGGTCGACTGGGAGTTTCTAGATAACATCCTGAGTATAAAAAGATTTGGCATCAAATGGAGAAGGTGGATCCAAGCGTGTATCTCCTCTACAAATTTCTCGATCATCATCAATGGAAAACCGAGGGGCAAAATCCGTGCATCTAGAGGGCTCTGACAAGGTGACCCTTTCTCCCCTTTCCTCTTTTTATTTGTGGCTGACTGCCTTAGTCGTATGTTATCCCTTGCTGCCATGGAAAATTGTATCAAAGGTTTTGATGTTGGATCTGGCTCTAGCACCATCAATATACATCATTTACAATTTGCTGATGATGCTCTTCTATTATCCTCCAATGATCTAAATCATCTCACTAGTCTCTTCAATATTATAGGTTAAATGTTAACATTCAGAAATCCGAGCTTATTGGCATCAACATTGACACCTAAACTATGGAAAATCTAGCCACTGTTTTTGGGTGTAAATTAGGATCATGACCTAACTCTTACCTCGGGCTCCCTCTACTTGGGAAACCAAACACTAACACCTTTTGGAGCCCCATCATTGAAAAGATTGAAAGAAGACTGAACACTTGGGGCTCTTCCCATGTCTCCAAAGGGGGTAGAATCACCCTCATAAAGGCCACCCTATCTAATATGCCCACTTATTACCTCTCTCTCTTTAGAATCCCTAAGATGGTGGCTGAAACCCTTGAAAAACTTTACCGTGATTATTTGTGGAGGGGCGCCCATGGTAGCAAAGCATCACACCTTCTTAAATGGGACAAGATCAAAAGACCTATTGAGGAAGGGGGCCTCGACATTGATGATATCAGAGGCAAAAACTGCTCCCTCTTAGCAAAATGGACTTGAAGATTCAATAACGAAAGAAATGCCCTATGGAGGAAAGTTATAGCAGCCAAATATGAAACTTCACATTTTGGGCATCAATGTGGTTTTCAGAGGCTGAAGGCATCCAAGGGCCCTTGGAAACAAATCTATAGGTGCAGAAATTTTATCCTAAAAAATATTGCTCACAAAATCGGTGATGGTGAGAATACTTTCTTCTGGAAAGATGCTTGGATCAACAACTCTCTCAAAACAGCCTTCCCAATCATCTTGGCTCTATCAACTAAGAAAGATGCCACGGTCAAAAAGCTATGGGTTCAAAATTTCAGCACTTGGAATCTGAACCTAAAAAGAAACCCCTTGGAGGAAGAAATTGAGGACTTAGCATGCCTTCTCTGCACTCTCCCCACAACAATGACCTTAATAGCAAACTACTCATGGGCATGGAGCCTAGAAAAGAATGGTGTGTTCTCCACTAAATCTCTGTACCGATCTATAATTACACAAGGGAAGACCAAAGAAACAGATTTTTGTTGCATGATTTGGAAAGGAAACTACCCCAAAAAAACAAAGTTTCACCTATGGGAGGTTTACCAATCGTGTATCAACACACAAGACCGGCTCCAAAGGAAGTTTCCATGGATGGCCTTATCACCAATCTGCTGTCCAATCTGTTTAAATGGCCCTGAAACACAATAACACTTATTCAGCACTTGCTACCAAGTAAACAGCTTTTGGAACTACCTCACCCTTGTTTTTGGTTGGGAACTAACTCCCCCAAAGGAGACTCCCCTTTGCTTCTGAATACCGCCCTCAGAGGACACCCCTTCAAGGGAAAAAAGAAAGCTCTATGGGAAGCCATTGTTAGAGCCTTCATATGGATTACTTGGATGGAGAGAAATGCGCGCACCTTCAACGATAAACATCGATCTTTTGATACTTTTTTGGATTATACTTTGTACACAGTTTTTACTTGGTGTAAATCCACCATCATTTTTTGTAATTATAGTCTCTCCACACTCTGTGTATCTTGGAAAAGTCTTTTGTAACTATTGGATGCACTTTTTGTGCTCCCCTACTCATTTCACTTATCAATGAAATAGTATCTTTTCCAAAAATTTTTTTTGAAAGATTTGTGAGGATTCCTTCGCCTCACAGGATACTATAGAAAATTTGTGGCAAATTGCGGTGAGTTGGCTTTTTCTTTAACTCAGCTATTATGTAAGAATTAATTTTTTTGGAGCGAGGTTTCTGCTGTTTTCTGGTTCTAAAAAATGCTATGACCACTGTCCTTGTTTTGAGTTTACTGAATTTTTTGAAGCCTTTTGTGATCGAATCTGATGTCTCTGGTGTGGGATTGGGGGCTGTTTTGATGCAGAATCAGTGACCATCGGCTTATTTTTGTTATGCTCTCCCTCCTTCGCACCGCCACAATGCTGTTTATGAACAAGAGTTGATGGTGGTTGTTATGGCAGTCCAAAAATGGCACCCCTATGTTGGGTAGGCATTTTATAGATCGGATGGACCCGTGTGCCTCGAAATATCTTTTGGATCAGCGCATTATTTAGTATCAGCAGTGGGTCACCAAACTTATGGGCTATGACTTTGACATTGGGTATAAACTAGGGCTCGAAAATAAGGTGGTTGACACGTTGTCTCGGATGCCGGAGGGGACTGAATTACAACGTATCTTGGTGGTAAAGGTGTTCCAAAGAATTATGAGTTACGGCAATTGCTCATTTATTATCGGGGTAAGTTGATGATTCCTTGATATTCCCCTTTAATTCAAATACTCATTAGGGACTTTTACTTCTCGCCAATTGGGGGACATGGAGGGTTTCTTAACACTTATCGTAGGTTGGCTAACAAAGTTTATTGGAAGGGCACGAGGCCGAATTCACAATTTTTGTAGTGAATATACAGTTTGTCGATAGGCAAATCTCCCTTGCACCGGCGGGTCTCTCGCAACCGCTTCCAATTTCCGCAACGAATTTGGGAAGATGTTTCAATGAATTTCATTGAAGGGTTACCCAAGTCTGAGGGATATGATACTACTCTAGTTGTGGTGCACTATCTGTCTAAATATGGTCATTTGTGTCCCTCAAGCATCCTTTTACAGCTGTTTCAATTGCCCACATCTTTATTTAGGAGATTGTTCATTTTCATGGTGTGTTCCATAGAATTATGTCGGATCGGGGATTGGAGGCTTACCTTCAATATTTTGCAATGGATTCTACGAAGCAGTGGGTAAAGTGGTTGACTTGGGTGGAGTTCTATTACCATACTTTTTTCCATACTGCTACTAAAATGTCTCCATTTGAGGCCGTTTACGGGCGATCCCCTCCTATAGTGCCCTATGCTGCTAACATCACCTCCTGTTTCAGAGGTTGACCAGCAATTTAAAGATTGTGATAAGATGGTTGAGACTCTTAAATCTCACCTCGTCACCGCACAACATCGTATGTTTGATCAAGTTAATTCCAACCAGCGAGATGTCACTTTTGCAGTGGGCAAAGGTGTATTTACACCTTAAGCCGTATCAGCAAGGGTTAGTAGTGCGTCATGTGAATGCCAAGGTAGCCCCAAAGTATATAGGTTCTCTTCGTGTTTTAGAACAGATTGGGCAGGCGGCTTATAGGTTAGAATTGCTTGCCTCTTCTTTTATATACCCAGTAATTCATGTTTCTCAATTGCGTCCTGCATTAGGCTATAACTTGCCTATTGTTCCTCTGCCTTCCCATATATCTTAGGGCGGTCTGGTTAGCGTTCAGCTGGAAGAAGTCTTAGGAGTTCGTGTGTTTGAGGGCACTATTGAGGTGTTGGTTCGTTGGTCTCATGCCTCTGCTGTAGATGCTACATGGGAGTTGACTGCTGTGTAATTACATCTCAATTTTCTGATTGAAGATGAGACATTAGCATATTGACTCGCCTTCCTCCTTTTCTTTCTTAGTTCAATATCAAATGAATTTTTTTTTTCCACTTTGAGGACAAGGTGTTTCTTTGGGAGAAGGGTAATGATAGACCACCGATCAAGAATGCTTATGTGAGAAAGAAGAGGTAAATTGGGTAGATGAGGATGCTGTTAGTTAATGGTCTGTTATTGGGTGGGCCCATGTTTGTTGTTGGACATTTTTGGGAATTTACTTGTTTGTATATGGTTGAGCGTCTTTGGAGAGGAGAGTATCTTTTTGCTAATTAGTGAAGTGAGTGGCTGGGAGGGGTTGGGAGCTCTCAAATTCCCCCTTGCCTGTGAATTACTCTCTGTTTATATAAATAATAGGAGATTCTATCATCAGGTTCGTTCTTGGACATCCTAAAGATAACAATATTATAGATTAATGGGGTTAAAAGGTGAGCTCTCTTGGGTTAGGAATCTTTTCATCACTGAATGGGTAGTAACAAATGGGTACTATTTCTTCTTTGATTAATAGGCTCTTGATAATAGGGTTGAGATACTAATAAGGATTCATCCATCATTATGTAGAATTTTCTGTAAGTTGGTGGGTAACATTTGTATCCCTTGTGATTTGTAGCATAGAAAAAAATATGCATTTGATGACCTTAAGATCAAGCCTACATCTCTTGAATAGAAATCGTGCACCTAAAGATGTTAAAAGACTTTGGGAGAAGAGTCTATAATTGGAAGGAAACAAAGACAGTATAGAAAAATAAATAAATAAAGAGGATCTTTGTCCATAGATCATCAGACAAGAGAGCCTTTGTTGGAAGAACTTTTTAACAGTATAGCATGTATGTTAGGATCATGTTACATCATCTGTTATATCCCTGAACAAGAGGTGTGCTCTTAAACATAGTTTAAACATTTCTGATGCCCATTATTTTGCTTCTCTTATTTGACTAAAACATTAGTTGTTTCTTATTCAGTTATTTATTTCCGGTCATTCCATGGAAGTCGAGGGCATAGATTTTCTAATTCTTGCTTCCCAATGGGCTGGTGTTGCCAGTATAAGGCAGGTGAGAATCGTCCATGTTTTATTTATTTACCCTATGCCTATTAACAAGGTGGTCAAGGTAGTTGAATCAAATCTGTTTATTAGAAGCTTAATCTACAACTGTTCGCTTACAACATACTAGAGATCAATTTAACTTGGATGGTTTCTTTTAGTTGATCTGGGAAATAACCAGCTCAATGAAGTTGACGTTTAGTAGGGTTGTGATTCTGTTCTATTAATTACATTTCTTTTCATTAATTGTTATGTCAGGGGAAAATGATAGAAGGGATTACCCACCTGGAAAGAATTGCAAACATGAAAGAGCCAGAAGAACCAAAGAGCAAAGCCCATTATTATGATGGGTTGGTTCTGCTAGCAAGGTCTGAATCAGACCAGTCAATCAAATTCATCTTTCCCTTTCCTAGCATTCTCATTGGAGAATTTAAAAAAAAAATGATTACACAATCCCTTCCCTCAACAAGAACTCACACGTGCTCGGAAAGTTACGTGCACATGAAATTTACTACATCTTGTTTATTGTGGTTTCAGTGCTCTTTACAATGAAGGTCGCAAAGCTGAAGCTACCAAATACTTACAGTTGGCTGCAGCTTATGATCCTGCCTACAAAGAATACTTGGATCAATGTGAGGACGACAATGATAAATTAGTCAGCGATCTTGTCAGCAGCAGGAGAGGAGATTATTAATTCCCTTCCTTTCAAAACAAGGCTGACTCGTCTTTGATGTTATTTATAAATGGTCCCACAGCGCACATCCGCAGTTTTGGCAAGCTATTTTATGTGTTTTTGGTTCAAGGACTTTCAGGGAAGAGTTTGGATTTAACTTTAGAGAAATGTCTCCAAAAAGGTTCAAACACTGAAATGAAGCTGATGGCATTACATTTCCCAGATTCAACTGTGATTAACTTTGGTATAGTTTACTGTTTGGTTCGAGTTAAATATTGTTTGGCTAAGGACTATTCTTTGAATACGAAAAGTAATAAGCTCATTGTAAAGTGTTGCGAATGTCTTGTCATCATATAAAATCATATGTTTTCATGTTACTTTTATTCATGTTTTAGATTAGATAAAATGTAATTTACACTTACGAAATGTAAGGTGCATTCTCTTATTTTCTTGTGAAACTTCCATTCTCAGTTTGAAGTTTTGTGCTGCTTTTATGGTTTGACCATTAGAAGGATGACATCTGGTTTTGGTTTCTCAATGATGTATCCTTATATTATGTTCATAAGTTCAGTGTTTATCTACAGTATTTGGCTTTGATTATATTTTTTTCGGAGGGTTGTGTGGATCTTTATTATTTACTGTTCATGACTACCTGCTGTTTGAGTATAGTTTTTTACCTTTTTAACTCTTGAAGTGAATGACGAATTTGAGTTCGAATCTGCACTTGCACATGTTTAACTCAACTCTTAAAGTGGATGCTACTAGACCCAACTTTTGTATGTTTTTTTCCTTAAGCTGGGAATTATTACACTTTAGTGACGTATGGAGGAAGTTAATAAAATCTTTTGAAACAATGTATAAGAAGGATGATACCGAAACGTTCATTCGGCTGAATATCCTTTGGAAGATGCTCTTCTCTGTAATTAGACTAAATGTCCTTATAAATATGTATATTTGATTAAATATCTTCATATTAAATCATAAGTCATTGTATCAATTTATTTTTGACTTGTTAATCTAGTCATAGTTTAACTAGTTAAAGTATATATTATTAGTTAAAAAGTCAGAAGTTTGAATCTTTACCTGCTCATGTTCAACTTAAAAAAAGCTAAATTACATAAAATACCCTTGAACTTTAGGGTAGTTTCAATTATTCTTTTATAGTTTCAAAATTTTCGATTTTACTCTCAACTTTTCAAAATTGTTTCAAAAATACATTTCTGTCAAAATCTTTGTTAAAAAAAAAGGAAATATGATGTGGCGATGAATTGGACAATTACATGTAAAACAAACATACATGTAGACATTGATAATGTTTTAATTATAAAATCTTATTTTCATCCTTAATTTTAAATTTTTTTCAAAACAACGGTAAAATAAAAATGAAAATTTAACATGACTGAACTATAAAATTAGAAATGAAAATATTGAATCTATATTAGATTTGTTAGCCCTATTTTTTCTCAATTGATTGAGGGAGAGGTCCTAGATTTTGTTCATCCAGTTACGACCTTGAAAATTTTGTTTCATCCCAAATATTTTAATTATGAGATATTGTCCTAACTTTGTACAGTTGTTTCTGATGTCATTTTTCAATGTGATAAAGATTCTTCACTTTTTTGTTATAATTTACAGTCACGTTAAACTTTCATTTTTATTTTAATAGAAAAACTAATGAAATAATTGTTTTAATCAATTTTAGAATTAAGGGTTAAAATGAAATTTTTAAGCAATGGGGTTTAATTGAAACTTATCCTAAAGTTTAGGGGCATAATTGAAATACTATCAATATCCACATGTACCTCTATTTTTACTCGTCACCATCCAACTTATCACTACGTCATATTTCTACTTTTTCTTTTACAGAAAATTTGAGAGAAGGGTATTTTTGAAACAATTTTGAAAGTTTGAAGATAGAATTTAAACCTTTGAAACTATAAATGTATAACTGTCACTTACCCTAAAGTGTAGGGGTATTTTGTATAATTTAGCAAACAAAAAAAAAAAAAATTTATGTCTTCGATTCATCTTGGACCATCCCCAGACTATTCTATTCTTACCTCCCGTACTGTGGAATTTAATAGAATTCGCACATTGAGGTTTAGGAAAGGGAATTCTATACTGGTTTGGAATTGCTTAGAAAAAAACTTTATAATTCTGTATGATAGGAAGAAAATAATTAGGCAGTAATCAATTATTCGTTACTTGCATTGCGGGTTTTGGAGCTTATGTGGACAAGTGATTCAACTGCGATATATATTTATATAAAATTGACTAAATATATGTTTTAATCTCTAATATTTTGGTGTTTTATCACGTAGTCCATATTGTTTAAAAATTTTCAATTTAGCCTTTTATGTTTAAATGTTTTTCAATTTAGTTCCTCACTGTGGGTGAATATTAAAATTGACTGATGATAAATTTATATTGCATAATATTTTGTGAATTAGTAGAAATTTAGGAGAAAAAAATTAAAGCAGAAAAATATTTCATTTAAGAGAATAAAATTTGAAATTTCTATCAATTTCTTACAAATTTGGATGAGAAGTTAGAAACTTTTTACTCTTAAATGACCTTTTTCCTCTGCTAAACTCATATCATTGACCAATTTCAACATTTACAAATGAAAATGTATTAAATATTAAAATATTAAAATATTAAAATATAAGAGATGTAATTGAATTTTTTTAAATAATAAACTAAATTGAAAGCACACCCAAACATTAAATTAAAGCATGTATTTTTTCTTATGAAAATTAGTAAATCCAAATGGTTCGAAGCCTTTATATGAGGTTTAGGGTTTAAACTTTTGAAACTATAAAAGTATAATTGAAACTTTCCAATTTTCTAATACTCGAGACATCATAATGTCATTTTTTTTTTTTTTGAGTTCAACATTTGTGGGGATGGAGGATCGAACCATCGACCTCTACGATGATAGTACATGTTTTTATCTACTGAGTTATGCTCGGATTGTCACATCATAATGTCCTAAAGATCCAAGTGGGATAAACGAAAATAATGGAAACATCTTGGATCCTGAAATTATAGTCTTGTTTGGTTTTGAATTAAAAAAAATATGATTTAAAAATTATGAATACTATAAAAAATAGAGTTGTTTTTTTTATGTTATTACTATATATATATATATTATCAAAATGTGTATGGTAGCGTACTCCAGAACTAAAATTTTAATTCAAAATTTTAAAACGTCTATTTGGCAGTGTACATTAAAAAATATTGAAGGTATGATACGTGATGTACATGATTGTCTATTTGTTTTTTTCTTAATTCAACAGATGTGAGGTTTGGTTATCATACTATCAATTTTTACGATGATAGTATATATCTTACCTATTGAGCTATGCTCTGATTGACGATGTAACATGTATTTGGTTGTATTAAAATGAACTTTTAATACATAAAAAAGATGTCAAACTGACCATAGCTCAATTGATTAAGACATAATCTCTCAGCCCAAAAGGTCGTGAGTTCAAATCCCCACTCCACATATTGTTGAACTAAAAAAAATATTAAAAAAATTAAAAACAGACTTATAATAATATATATTTAATTAATTAACCCAATGTCTGCACTAATCAATTTGAATTTGAATTATGCATTAATAAATGGTTCAACATGAGCATAATTCAACTAATAAAAGTTCGTTGCTCAAATCCTTACCCCATTTTGTTGAATTTTAAAAAAAAAATATTAATATAGATGCATCTTATAGTTCTCAGAAGAAATAATTCAATTAGCTTCAAAAACAATAGAAATTAAAAAACTCATTGAAGAAATCTATATATTTTCTATCATTAATCGGTGAAAGAAGTTAGATTTGTTAAGAAAAGTAATAATGATAATATGACTTCAAAATATTTTTTTTTGACTTAGTTATGAAAACCCCATGTTGTAATCTAATTGAATAGATATGTCCACTAAAAAATGAAAAATCTATAAAGCGCCGCATTCCCTTTTAGTCCATAATAATTACTAAAATTACTTTCTACTACTGTAGATGAACTCGCTGAAATTAATAGCCTTGAAAAGTATCTTTTTTAAATCAATTTGTTATTTCTCCCTTAACCTCCAGTGATTAAAAACTTGATTTATATATATATATATAACCGAAAGTTATAAAAGATTAGGAACAAAATTGAGAATAACACAAGGGCCTAACGATTTCTGATATTTTATCTTGGAGGAAAGTTCGACGAAATAAACATGTTTGTGAAGAAGTAGACTACCTCCTACACCCAAACAAAAAGATCCTATGAAACTTCACTGTTCTTTTGGGTTAGCTTTGAGCCTTTCCAATGCAACTTAGGTAGATAGCGTTGAAAGGGGTTTGGACCACTGGTGAGATACCATTTTAGAAGTCTAGAATTATAATATTATATAAGGACTTAAGGCCCAAAGAACAACCTTAGGTAGACAATTTCGATAGGTCATAGACCAACCAAAAGGTAATGGAGCAAATATTTCATTGAGTCATGCGAAGATTTAGCCCTTGAATGCAAAGACAATAGAAAACTTGACGGTAAGACCCACCTAATGGAAGTTAATCTAGGATTAACATGCTAATCTTCTCCAAGGGCTCACATCGACAAGAAAGTTTGAGTCTTCAATGTGGGTTTTTAGTTACCAAATGTTTGGTGTCTATTCTATGGGTTAGAATGTTTGCCATTAAAGCGTTATATGAGTTGGGTTCGAAATGTTGTGAGATAGTTTGATCCATATTTGGTGTGGGCATTAGAAAATTGGAAAGATCTTTTCCTAGTACAAGAAGACTAGAAGGATGCACCTCTAGTGTACTAGTTATTAGAGAAATTGTAATGGGTAGCAAAAGACATCAAAGTATTTACAAATCTAGTAAAAGTTTTTCAAATTTACAAATCTAGCAAAATTTGTAAATCTGATTTCCGCATTTTTTATTATTCCAATTTTACCCTCATATGTGTATCAGCAGGTATATCTGATATACTATATATTTGGTATATCAATCAATCGATATCCTTCATATTTGGGATTGATATACTTTATATTTGGTATATCAATCAATCGATATCCTTCATATTTGGGATTGATATACTTTATATTTGGTATATCAATCAACCGATATACCAAATATAAAGTATATCATGTTTTTAATTATATTGTGATAAATGTTTTTGTTAGATTATAATGAATATTGTTTTTGTTTTTTTGTATCCTTTTGATGCGAAATTGTTTTAATTCAACTAGTTCGATTTCAATGGTTTTATTTAGGTTTTATCATGGTATATCTTAATTGCATTAATTGTGTCAATTTAGATATCAAATATAAAGTATATCACTTAATTTGTTCTATTTTCAAAATTTTGATATGATTTTAATAATATATCAGTTACATTTAATTTGGTATATTAACTAACAAGTTTACTTCATATTATTGACTAATATACCAGATTTAGAGTTAAAAAAAGAATATTAATGATATTGTTAATATAGCAAATATGAGTATAACATTATCGAGTTAAAGTATAACATTGGTATCAATTTTGTATGTCAATACTACTTCAAAATGCATTATAAGTACATCATTAGTGTATCAATAATATATCACAATTTGTTCAAAATACAATACAAGTATTACATCAGTGTGTATCAGCAGTTTATCAGTACTCATTGAAAATTCATTTAAATATAACATTGGTGTATCTATGATATATTAGTATTCATTAAAAATTCTTTTCAAATATATCGTTAGTGTATCAATTGTATATCAACATGCATTCTAAAACCACTTTAAGTATAATATTAATGTATTAATACTCATATAAAATGTAATTCAAGTATATCAGTAGTGTATCAGTAATATATCAACACTCATTCAATATGTAATTTCAAGTATATTATTAGTGAATTAGTAGTTTATCAACACTCATTCAAAATTTATTTAAGGTATAACATTAGGGTATCAATAGAGTATATATGACTCATAAAAAAATAATTTAAAGTATATCATTAATGTATCAGAAGTATAACAACATTTATTCTAAATAAAATTTCAATTATAATATTGGTGTATTAGTAGTATATAACATTAATTAAAAATTCATTTCAAGTATAACATTGGTGTATCATTAGTA
>JAOANK020000049.1:2886453-2897743 GCA_026257165.2 Telfairia occidentalis | reverse complement strand
AATGTATGTTCTTCCAATTCACTCTTGAATGCATTAAGTGTTAAATCGCTTCCGCTGGGAATTCGATTCCTTCACCCCGACCCTCTAAACCTGAGCCGTCATTCGTGCAAAACCGATCACAAACCATTGCATTGGAAGCATTCTCAAGTAAAACTGGGGGAGCCCCACCTTGAACCGTCGCACTAGAACCACCACACCCCCAGCCGACTTCCATACCTTCTCTAGAGCCCCATCAACCCCCAAAGCTGTTGTCGGGTCATCAACCAAATCAGTCTGCTGATAGGTTATTAATTTAGTCCCTTTTTTGTGTTAAATTCGTTTATATTTTGGCTAGATTTCGTGTTAAATTGTCCTATTTATGATTAAATATGATTCAGGTTACGAAGTACCAAAATTTGGCTTAAATCGACCTTGAAGCACGATTTTTCTTTTATGGAGGGCTCAATACATTTGGAGGGTACTTTAGACATTTCACAAATCAAAAAGAGGTTGTAACTTCTTCCTCGTTTTGTGGAGTCTTTGGTCAAAATTAATTACTTTTATTATTTTTAGAAATTTATTAGGTGATTTGGTTACCGCTATTTTTAGCCACCCCTTTGCCTATATAAAGATGGTTTTGGAGTTGTAGAAGGGCATCACTTGACACCGACCACCACCACCACACCAAGAAGTGCGAGAGTTAGTATTTGGGAGAATTTGGTAACTTTTCCCTTGACTAATTTCTCGTTCTAATTCAAGGGTGAACCGATTCCAATTCCAATTGTAAATGTTGTGAGACTTTGATTCTTTTTATGAATTTTCTTTGAATTCAAGAAGTTTTTATTTCTTGTTCTTAATTTTTTATGAAAAATTGTAATTAATTAAATTGACGCCTTATTTAATTTCAATTTTTCTACCGCTATCCATTAAAATGGCAAATAGTTGGCTTATGTGTGTAAATGTGGCTACCCTTTTTACACAGCTTGCATAATAGACTCTAGGGAAATAAAGAAACAAAACTAATTAGATTGTAGCTATCACGATTGATTAGTTTTGGTTTAGTCATCTCAGTGTGTTTAATGTTATCTTTCAATTGATATGGAATGCTATCATGCCCAATTAACTTATTGATAAGAATTGATTTGGATGCTGAGTTTGAGTCAATGAATTTAGGAGAGTTTATACTTGTCAGAGTTTATACTTGTCACGCTATCGTGTCTAATAGACTAAGTTCTTGAATTGAAAATTATTATTTAAGCCTATGATCAAATTACAATTGAATGAAAATTCACCTTTAGATTGGATATTCCGTAAGAGCTACTCTTATTGCTTTTGGCTTTTATTACATTTTTTTTAATTCAGTTTAATTCTTGAACTTACAAAAACCCCTCATTTTTACATTTTTTATTAACATGGAGAAATTAATCCTTATAGTTCTCTTGGGATTCGACCCGATTCCACTATTCCTACAAATTAGTTTAAAAGAATCGATATTTTATTTAAAGAGTTTCGACAACCCGTTCGCCCCCAGAGAGAAACTCGGAGAGCCACCTCTCAAACCCACATGAACCTAGCCAAAACCCTCCGAACCAAGCCCATCCCTACTCTCGGAACTAAGAACTGGGGCCCAACCACCCCACTTTGAGTCGCTCCAAGTTCGACTGGACCAGTGTCCAGGAGTTGGCCGCTCCTCGCTTCAGACTGAGCTAGGACTTCTTTCCTGCAGCAGCCCACTCCACACTAGGTCCAACCTCCCAAGTTGGGCCAGCTGTAGACAAACCACCAACCCCAAGAGGCCCTTCTTTGTGGCCCACTCACACGGCCATATGAACTCCAGACTCCCAAGCCCCAACTCGTTGACTCAAACCCACTTGGATCCCCCTTAAACGTAACCCGACCCAACCCGAGAACCCGCTCGCGCAGAATAAAGTCGGGTCGCTCTAGCGACTTCCAGTAGGAGCTTGAAGTCCCCAGCTGCCACACTGCCAATGCCGCCCAAGCCCCTGCTTACTGCCGCCGCAACAATCTCCTCCCTTACCGCATACAGCCCCTAGGTTACAGACGCAAAGGAATCACTTTCCTCCCTAGTTGGCGATGGAGGCTGACTCCCTCAAAGATGGTTCGTCATCAGGACTAGCGACTCACACCACTTCTTCTTGGAGGGCGACTTCTTCTTCATCGAGCCCCCCACCTCCTACGTACGCAGACCACCCCCAAATCCAGATGCCTCAATTCTCCACCACTTCCCAACCGGAGAACGCCCACCCCCGACCGCTCCAATACCTCGTCGGGAAGCATCTATGTCGCTGGAATCACATAAAACAAGAGAGCTGTCACCAAAACTCTGCGTGTCACCCTATAAACCGAATCATTGCCCTATATTACATACCAATCCAAATCCGAATCGCTTCTTAGAGATGGATTGTGTGACCTTAATGGCGAAGCCGAAGAGTAAGGACAAAATCAACTGTGTGCACAGGCACGACACGCCGCTAGAAAAATTGCAGATCGATCCTAGTGCGTGCAACGCAATCCTGCAAACGATTGTTCGTCTGCCGCCACCACCGCCGCTCCCTAATCAGTTGCGGCGACACGATCCTGATTGCGTGGGAGGTTCCGATTCTGCCAAAGCGACTGTCGGCAGCCGTTGAATCAAATCCGCGAATCATAATTCCAATAGTTGATTTATTACACTTTATTTAATGAATTGAATACTAGAAATTATTTTGACGTAGATGAAATAAATATTATAATTATTAAAAGAATCGAGAAACATATATGTCAAACACATTTAGTCTTACAATACCCGGATTTCTAATCATACAACTTTTCTAAACCAAATTTTATAAAATCTATACGCCAAATAAAATTTTCTGAAACCCAGACTTCATAAATGTGCACCCAAAACACAGTTTTCTTAAATTAGGCTACCAAAGTCTTCATGTTTCACCTCTAAATTTGTGTCAATACATTTATGAATTTACAATTTTGAATCTAACAGGTCTCTAAATGTTTAACAAATCTCTGAACCTAAAAAAAGATATGTATTCAAATTTTTCCTTATAAATTTGCAGTATGGCTCAAACATCTTTAAGATATTATACATTTGTCATAAAGATTGAATGTTTAAATTTTATTCTCCACCTCTACATTATCCTGAATAATCTAAGTAATTATTTTCATATATATCAAATCATAATTTTAATCTCTTTAATTTTAGGATGGTTTTAAAAGCTTTGATTCCATTTCTATGATGCAATTCAAGTCCTTATAAATTACGAAGAAATTGATAGATATAGATATATTAATCGAAGACAATACATCAGTCGAAAACTACATAAGAGAAGCCAGAAATCGAAAGGATTAGAAGTGGAAACTACACTTTACACTTCTACTGATCACCAAAGGTGGAGACAGAAACGGAATCCACAATGCTGCCAACAATCTCCTTGGACTCCTTAAGCAATTTGATACTTTTGTTCAGCTTATCCCTTTTCACAGACAGCGATGGCGACTCCTCCAACATCCTCTCAATCCCGCCCCCGGTCGGACTCATCAACTCGCTGATCGTCTCCCTCTCGATCTCCTTGTTCACCAGATTCTGCACGTTGTACTGCAAGTAGAGCGCCGTGCTGTCCACCAATCTCCTCAACACAATCTTCCAATATGCCGTCATCCTCATCTTGAGATCAAAAGCCTGCTGAAGAACATCTGGATGCTGCCACAGATTTGCGACGTCGATGTTTCCAAAGCCGTCGATGAATGCAGAAGCTGGGTGGTAATCGCTTCTCAGCACATGCTTTAAGAATGCCTCCTGCTGAGCCATGAGCTTGTTCCATTCTGTTGTGTATGCAGCATCACAGGTGTAGTCTGTCAGTTTCTCCATTTCTACAACCTCTGTTATCCAGCTCACCGACTGCTCTTTCATCGCTTCCACCACATTTTTCCCGGCTCGTCTGATGGGCTGCTGGAGCTGTGGATAGTGCTCCGAATGGCGCATCAGCACAGCAAGGACGACAACTTTAATGTAGTCCCAAGCTTCCATGGCAAACTCTGCTGGTAAGTTTGATATTGTCTTCACTTTCCTTTGCAGGATGGAGAGGAAGGCAGCGCGGGGGAGGAAGTTTGGAAGTCCAATGCCACTGGATTCCTCCAAGACTTTGATCTCTTCCATTAGGAAGTTGGTTGTGTTGTCTGTTTGGATGCACTGGTGAAGCTTGGTCGAGTATTGGTTGATCATTTCGACCATTCGCGCTGTTGAATGCATCTTCTCATCGTCTGGGAACTCGTCGTATTCTCCCCGGAGGAGGATTTTCCGAAGGGACTCTTTCGCTTGTCCAATGATCTGCATGAACGTCGTCATTGCCTCAGGGATCGTCGATAGTTTTTTCGGCATCTTGTTCAGCTCTGTGATATTTGTAGTTAGCTTTTCGTTGATTTGCTTCACCACTTCCGGCATGCATCTTGCTATGCTACCTATGAAAAGAAAGTGCTTAAAAGATTAATATTCATAATGTATTAGACGTTTAATTATACAAAATACCTCTATACTTTATACTTTATTTAAAAAATAAAGGTTATGTTTTTGCACTTAAGGTGCAATGTAATTCATATGTTAGTAGATCACATGTTAGTTTTTTTTGTCAAACATCCAACAAAATTTTTATGGAAGGATATTTTTTAAAAGGTTTAGGAAAAGTGAGATATTATTACAATTTTTGAACGAATAGGAATATTTCTAAAATAAAGTAGAAAGCATAGGAGTATTTTGTATAATTAGGAGTATATTATTATATTAGGTTAAGTACCTGCTTGGATTTGCACCAACTTTTGAGCCAAGACTGGAATGCCGACAAGGGATTTGTCAATGTTGGAGAGAAGGGGATGAGTTGCGAAGAGTTTGGCTTCTGCAATTCGAGCTTCCTCATAAGTCTCATCGCCAATCCGGTTCCTAACGCAAACATAGCCAAGCCCAATATTCACATCATCCGCAGTGACCTTCTCGTGCAGCCCTTCGGGTGCCTTGTCACACTTAGTCACCACCGCCAACGTCCTCATCCCGCCCTTATCAACACTCTGAGACATCCGAATCGACTCACAAGTCGGAAAATCAACGGTTGCCGACAACACATTCAAGATGATGCTCTCTTCTGGTTTTATATGCTCCATTATTATATCTTTTATTTGGTCATAAATGTCTTCAGGCTGGTCTTTCACAGGCACTCTCGTAATCCCAGGGAGATCGACCATTGTAAGATCAGGAACGCCATTTTTCTTCACAATCAAACTCAATGGTGTTTTTGATATCCCTTTCCCACTCCCAGCAATCTCCTCTGTGGCTGTACTAATATCTTCCGCAATGAATCCTTCCTCGGTGTGGATCATTTTCCCATTGTACTCTAAAATAAGCTCGGGTTCGGGATTCGGGTGGTTTTGGAGCCTCATTATGAGAGGGACCCTTGTGCAAATCCCCTGACCTCGAGGTAGGCTAATGCCAGCTAATGACTCGAGAACGCTCGACTTTCCTGATGATTGATCGCCAACAACAACTATGGTTGGCAGTTGGATGCCTTCTCTCATGATCATCAGATGACGGAGCTTGTCAACCGCATCGAGGAGAGGACGAATGCGATCGTTGTACGACACGATGAGGGGCGGAACCGATACCGGATGCCTATCACTATGGTTGCTTGATTCTCCTTCATGAACAGATGACTTACTGTTACTGTTACTGTACTGTGCCATTCTTTGTCTGCAGCTTCTGTGAGAGCAAGAGTTCATGATGGTTCAACTTTGAAGATAGAGAGAGATTACAATTTAACAACTCAGAAGGCTGCACTTTGATCATATGCATCATGCTTAAATATATACATTTTTTTTTTTACTAAGTTTCTCCTTTCCTATTTCTTGTTTTGGTTTCTTACAAACATACATATGTTTGGTAACTGTTATTTCCTATTCTTAAAAATTAAGTGTTATTTTATTTTTTTGCTTATTAATTTCTCAATAAATTAAAATAAATAAAAACGAAGGATTGAATATTTTATTTCCAAAAAAATTACTTTTCCAAGTGAAACTTTAATTTTCTTTGGATTTAAATTTAAGAGAGTAAGAAATAAAAAATGGTTCACACCATTTTGATGTACATTTTCAATAATTAAAAAAAAAAAGAAAAAAGGAGAGAAGCAATAAATAATTACCAAACACGTTTATTTTATTTTTCTTCCTTAATCCTTAAAAACCAAAAAAGAAAAAAATGAAGCAAAAATATTATCAATGATCAGCCACAGTAATTGGGATCTTAATATTCTTTCACACAAAGAAAAGGAAAGTAAAGGTGAGAAGAATGAAAGTTCTTATGCTTGTTGATTGTTCTTTGTGTCTCTAAATTCTCATAAAATAAAAGCGTTGCGGCAAGCAAAGTTTGGACTTTGTCTAGATTGCAATGGAGGACAAGGATCTTCTCCCAAAAATATTTTCAAATTTTTTAGCCTGTTCTTAAAAATTTTTAAACATTAAAAATATCAATTAAATAATATGTAATATGTGGCTTAGATTTTTAGATTTCTTAAAAATTAGATTTTTTCCCACTCTTCAGCTCGGTCTCATTCTTCTTTATTTTCACGCTATTCATGCTCATTTTCTTGTCATTCATCATCTTCTTCAATCTTTCATTTATGTAAATAAAATAAACAAATAAGTAGTGATATCCTTTCTCATTTGTGTACCAACAAATCGATAAGATATACTCTATATTTTGTATATAAGTTAACTGATATATTTTATATCGATATATCAGTCAATTGATATACCAAATATGAAGTATGTCATTTGTGCAACTAATATACTAAGTCTTTAATTGTGTTATGGTGAATGTTGTTTGTTTGATTATAGTGAATATTATTATTATTATTTTTTTTGTTTTGTTTTGATGTGAAGTTGCTTTCATTCAATTAATTCAATTTTGATGGTCTGATTTAAGTTTTGGCGTCCGTTATGTTTTCGAATGTTTTATTTGATTTTGATGGTATATCTTAATTGCATTAATTGCAACTAATATATACCATATATAAAGTATATCAGTTAATTTGTTCTATTTTTAAAATTTTGATGGTATATCAGTTGTATAATAGATGACTGATATACAAGATTTGGAGATAAAAAAAAGTATATTAACAATATTGTTAATATGTCAAATATGAAGTATATTATCATGAAGAATAACATACTTAGTATGACATTGATATTTCAATTGTATATCAATACTTTTAAAATGCATTATAAGTACATCACTAGCGTATCAATAGTATATCGTCTTTCGTTCAAAATACAATATTAAGTATTACATTGGTGTATTATAGTTTATCAACACACATTCAACATCTATTTAAAATATAATATCAGTGTATCAATAGAGTATCAATAGTCATTGAAAATTCATTTCAAGTATATCAGTTGACTGATGTACCAAACATAAAGTATATCAGATATACTACTAATATACATATTGATATACTAATGAAGGTAAAATTGGAATAATAAAAAATGAAAATCAGATATAATTTTTTTTTTTTGCTATATTTCTAAATTTCAAAAAATCATTGTTAGATTTACAAATTTAAGAATGTTTTTTGCTATTTTTGCAATTGGCCCTTTAAAAAACATACTAAATTTCTAATAAAAATGAAAGTACACACAAAATATTTTACTTACATAAATAAGAATAATAACACCAATTACAAAAAAGAAAAAAGAAAAATAAATCATACTAGCAGAGAAAACACATTTTGTTGTTTTTTTTTTTTAAAACAATATCATACACAACATGTTTAAAATAGATTTTCGTCTCATACGATAATGGCAAAACAAATGGCAATCTCATCAAAGTGAATTAAACTTAACCATTCAAAGCATAAGATTCAAAATATGGATTTGATATTTACATCTCGTACCCCTTAAATGTGTCACACAACATTTTGAGATAATTTCAGATTAAATATAGATCCGAAAAGTAAGGAAAGGAAGAAAACTGAAAGTGGAAAAGATATTACGCTAAATTGATGGTGAAAAAATGGTGGAAAAAAGCCTTTTTATAATGATAGGGGATGAAAAGTTACGGAAACGTTTAGAATTCTAAGTAATTAGAAATTCCATAATCAACTATAATTAAAGGTAAAAATTTAAATTATTAAAAAATAAAACCAAAATCTTTGCTATTTAACCTCTTAAATTCCTAGTTCGAATAGTTGAACTCAAAAAAAGTATATGCATTTTAATTAATGTATAATTTATCCATTATTAGTAATTAATTAATATAAATAAAGGAAGAACTCTTTATATTATAATCTTTTAAATAATAGTTTATGATTTAAATTAAATATATAATTACATAATTATTGGAAGTTAATCATAAATGACATGTTTTATAATTATCGAATTTGTAATAGGACAAAATAGTAAAAAAAAAAAATTCAAATATGATAGTTTTTTAATATGTAATTATACAGTACTCTAGATAAAAGTTAGCTAAAATTAATGTAGAAAATAGGAGTCGGCCAAAATTAATGTAGAAAATAAAAATAAAAATTTATCTTCAATTTTTATATATTTATTTAATTTAAGAAAATCAAAATAATAAATAAACAATAGCACAAACGATTTTTTATTTTTAAAAAATGGACAAAATGGAGAGAGAATTTTTCTCCCCTAGAGCCCTTATATATATTATAGATATATATAAACTGCTTAATGAATGATGATTTTTTTTAATAAGAAATGGGCGTAATAATTTTTATTTATATTTATTTCTTAGGGAATTCTCAAACGTCATTCTAATTCAATTTGAATAGAAGAAAAACATAAATAAGATGGTGACAAATTTTCACAACCATCTTTTAACAAGAAAAGAATTGTTAAGAGGATACCTTAGACTATATATTGTGATCTATAGTTATCAATTGAATTTTGAGAAAAAAATATATTAAAACAGTTTGAATTGGGCACGCCTCACAATATCTTCTCTAATACAATGGATTTCAATATTTAAAGATTTAACAAAAAAATCTTGATTTTTTAGTTTAGTTTTGATAATTTAAATTAATTGATAGTTTTAAAAAGTGTTGAGTGGATATAGTGAGATAGATGGATAAGTATAATGGAATTCCCCAATTATTACACCAATTTAATTCTATAAGAGAGAGATGATAACTTGGAAGAAAATCAAATTTGACAATTTGAGAACATTTAAAGAAAGTAAAAATAGGTTTGGTAATTCTTAACAAGAAAATTAAATTGGCAAATGCACATGCAAAGAACCATTTCAATCCCCATTCTTAGATTTTTAAAGTTATTTATGTACTTCAGTAATTAACATTTGTGTCAATTTTTTAATTTCGTTCTTCATTTTGTGAAAAATTTTAAATTCTCTTTTATGTATTGTATTTTCTGTTCAAATCCTTAGCACATATGATATATCAATTTATAAGAATATAAATTTTTATGAAATTGTAAGCTTTAAATTTAAAGGCATTCACAATGAATTCTTAATTTATTTATAATAACAAGTCATCTCTATTCAGTAAGTTACTATGGTTCATGTCATATAATATGGATGAAATTATAATTTTGAAAAGATTAGGGACATAATAAAAAATAGTCCAAACATTAAAGGCTAAATTTAATATTTAGCCTTTTTTTATTTACAAATTTTGCAACAAAGAAATGGCAAGGTATTCAAATCATGACCAAAAATAGAAAAGTCCATCGTGAAGGGAGAGATCATGCTGGTCAAAGTTGCCAATTTTAGAGGCTAAAATTTACATGGAAGTCCTTGTGCTTCTGCTTGAGTTGAATTCATCAACCAATCAAAATCACAGTCAATCACTATCCAAACCAATCAACAACCTTAATTACAGCAAAAGTTGTTATGACATCCACCAAATTTACATTATCAGCCACTTCAATACCCTTTATAAACCTCACATCTTGATCCTAACTGTACAAATAATAAGATCTAAACCTTGAGGAACAGGGAGTTTTTGTTTTCTTTTTTTTTCTTGTATATTTCAGTTCTGTTTTTACTTTTTGGTTGAAAAGAAAAAAGATTTATGAGGTTGTAAGAAATAGACAGTTAAAGGATAAAAAAACATAAAAGATGGCAGGAGGTGGATTTGTTTCTCAAGGTGAGGGGAGGATTCATGAGGGAGGTGTCACTACTTTTGTTCTTTTCACTTGTATGGTTGCCGCTATGGGCGGTCTCATCTTCGGATACGATCTCGGAATTTCAGGTTTGGCATTGTTTTTCACTCACACCATTTTTACTTTCAGATCTTGCATATTGCAAAAGTGTTTTTTTTTTTTCTTCTGTTTTTTATTTTTATTTTATGTGAAATTCAACTCTTCAATCAACGAAGAAAAGAAAAGAAAATAAAGCTAACTTATGCTACACTAACATATATTAGAACATATCTCTCCACATCTCCATAAAATGTATGATATTATTCATGTTGGATTTAAGTTCCTCATAGTTTTGTTTCCCTTTCCACTAAAAAGGCATCGTGTTAGTGGAGATGTTATTCTTAAAATTGTGGGACTATATTTGCATTATCCATCATACGTTCTTGTGTCATATTGGGACCATGACCATCTTGCACGTTTAGGCATGATATATTGGTAGAAATAGTTGAGTATTGATATATATTTTCTTTCTTTTCTTTCTTTCTAGGAGGGGTGACTTCAATGGAAGATTTCCTCAAGAAATTTTTTCCATCAGTTTATGAACAAGCAGCAACAAAATCAAAAAAAGACAACGAGTACTGCAAGTTTGACAGTCAGTTATTGACATTATTCACATCTTCACTATACTTGGCAGCGTTAGTTGCCTCTTTCTTTGCTTCGGCAGTAACCAGGACATGTGGAAGAAAACTTTCAATGCTCATTGGAGGTTTAGTATTTTTGTTGGGTTCTATCTTAAATGGTGCTGCTGTTAACATTGAAATGCTAATCATTGGTCGCTTGTTACTTGGTGTCGGTGTTGGCTTTGCCAATCAGGTAAAGCTTATTCTATAACCTTTTATGTATTGATCTCCTCATCTTTCCTTTTTAATCAATATCTGAAGTACTTTCATTTGATGCAGTCTGTTCCAGTTTATCTATCAGAAATGGCACCGGCAAGACTTCGAGGAGCTCTAAATATGGGGTTCCAAATGGCCATTACCATAGGAATTTTGGTTGCAAATCTTGTTAACTATGGGACAGCTCAAATTAAAGATGGTTGGGGATGGAGGCTTTCTTTAGGTCTTGCAGCTGTTCC
>JAOANK020000049.1:2840518-2861182 GCA_026257165.2 Telfairia occidentalis | reverse complement strand
TTGATCCACGCAAAGAGGGGATGTAGAAAGAAAGTTCTCGGTTTGTGGCCGAGGTTGTGGTTGATAAACAGGGTGGCAGGGGAAGAAAGGGTGAGGGAGAGGGAATGGTTGGTGAGTAAGGGGAGTATGGTAGGGGGAGCCTACTTGGGGAAGAAGGGGGTGGGGGTTTGGTAAGGGGAGGGAAGTCTGTTCTTCAGGTTCAAACAGAAGCCCAAGGTTTAGAGAGTCATCAGGGTGAGGGACGGGGGGGTTGTCTGGAGCAGAGCAAGGTGAGAGGGAGGGAGGGCTAGATAGATAGTCTTATGTGTCAGATGGATTATAGGGTGGGCGAGAGGAGAATTTTGTGCCAGCGAAAAGGTTGGTTTTTTTGTTGTTTATCAAGATGGGTTTTTTTTTTTTGGAGGGTGATGCTATAAGAGACGATGGGTTAGCGAGGCTTTGACTAGGTGTGGGTAAAGGTTGACTTGATTTAGGAGCTTTAGGATTAGATAGGCCAGTTGATAAAAGAGGGGTTAGGAGGTAATTTTGTGTGGGAAGGAGAAGGTTGGGAGATCAAGGAAAAAGGAAGGGTTAGAGGATTGGGGTTGGGTAGGCCAAAATGCAGTCAGATGAGTCAATAACTTTTGGTACGGCTGCAGGTGCAATGAATGAGGGGGAGGCTCGTTGGTACGACTGCAGGCTCTCAGAATTGACCATTGAATTGGGCGCGTGGCACTTCCCTTTAGGATTATTGTTTTCTTGGCGCGTGACCTTCTCCGGCGACTTCTTTGAGTGATTTTCTGGCAAATTTACGCCTGTTTCCGGTGATTTCATTTGGCCCAAATGAAAATTTTTAGGAGTCACCAGTTTTTGGGGAAAACGGCCATGGATTTTACTCATATACCCAATGTAATTTACGTTCACAAAAAGGGATCAATGAAAACCGTGGTCGTTTGTGTTGCCGTTGTTACAAATGTGGCAAAGTAATGGTTGCTGGGAGGAAGTCATTGGTGTTTTCTTTCACTTTTATACATACCTCTATCATATCCATCCACGCTAGGGTCTGTTTTGCCGCTTCAATGAAACTCTCACATAAGTCCCCAATCTGTTTGAAGATGGCTAAGCTCCACTTGTCCATAGGAAGGTTCCTGATTTTGATCCAACCACCATATGAGGGAACTTTTGGGGAGAGTAAAAATGTTTCCGAACTCCATAGTTTAAAAGTGAACTTGTAGTTGCCCACTTTGTAGTCTTCCTTGAAGTTCCCAGCGATTTTTGCTTGTTCCGCATATTGTAGGGAGAGTAAAGCTTTGTCTACACAGATGGGGCTAATGGCTGCGAAATCGGTGATTTCCTCTCGGATGGCTTTCTGACTGTCAAACCAGTCATCGTGGAAGTGTTTTCTGATGACTATTACTGTAGCGTCTAAATTTGTGCCAGCTAACTCATTTATAGGCGGGTTGTTGTATTCTATTAATGTGGTAGCAAAGGAGGGAGAGGTATCCTGGTAAGTAGGGTGTGATTTCAATAAAGCATCTTCAAAGGATTGTTCCTTCTTTAATGGAGGTTGGGTGGTGGTTGAGGTCGAATTTATAAGCTCTTTAAATAGCTCCCACCCCTTCTTGTCTTCACCTACCGGGATGATAATTTTGTTTAACCCTCCATTTGTCCTCAGGCGAGCTATTTCTGCACAATGATCCTTTTCTATTTGTGATCTTATCAACCCAGATGGTGTATTCCTCCGTTCTATCTTCCTTGAAGAATTGATGGTTTAGGGGCAATGCCAATAGGGCTGTGAAAGTGGCTGTCAACCAGGGTTGTGTTTGTTTAAGAAGGGATAGGGAGAAGGATCTGTCCTTGGTGGACTCTATAATGCGCAGGTGACCATTAGCTCCGGTCTCTATGGAGAAGCATTTTCGGTTTATTGTGAAGGTAGAAGAGGTTTTTCAAGTCAAATCTATTCTGTTTGTCATTTTCTGGCAAGAAAAATGGCTTAGTCATGGTGGTTACCGACTGGAAGATGGGTGTAGGGTGGTGGGGTTGGGTGGAGGGAGAAAGGAGCGCGTGGGTTAGTCATCTAAAGAGATTCATGCTTTGGCATCTTAGACTAGGACATCCCAGTTTCTTTTATTTTAAGTTTTTATTTCCCAACTTGTTTCGAGGTGTTGGTTGTTCCAGTTTTAATTGTGAACGTTGCATTTTAGCAAAACATACTATTTTACTTTTCATCTGACATCTTATAAGGCCTCTAACCCTTAGTGATGTTTGGGAACCTTTTGAAATTCCTATTCATTGTGGAAAACGTTGGTTTTTGTCACTTTCATTGATGATCACACGCGTTTATCTTCGGTCTATTTACTAAATAAGAAATCTGAGGTAAAAGATCTTTTTATATAATTTTACAATATGATTGACATTCAATTTCAAACCAAAATAAGTATTTTACACTCGGATAATGGGATGAAATATTTCAACGAATACTTGGGAGAATTTTTAAAAGATAAAGGCATTGTTCATCAATCTGCATGTCGTGATACCCCTCAACAAAATGGTGTTGCTGAAAGAAGAAATAGACACTTAAAGTTTTACATGCTATTATGTTTTCCATGCATGTTCCTCAATATTTGTGGGGGGAGACAGTTCTCATGGCTACTTATCTTATTAATCAAATGCCTTTTAAGGTTGTAAACTTTAAAACTTCCTTGGATTTGCTTAAATTTACGTTCCCTATAGTTTGTCTGTATTTTGATTTACTAATAAAAGTTTTTGGGTGCACTGCTTATGTTTACATTTCCACCTCTCTACGCTCAAAACTTGATAAAAAAGCTATCAAAGGTTTTTTTTTGGGTTATGTCTCAACTCATAAGGGTTATAAATGTTTTGATCCCCAAATAAAAAATAAAAAAAAACCTATGTGAGTATGGATGTGTCGTTTTTGGAACATTAACCATTCTTTATCCAAAATTCTCTTCAAGGGGAGAAATCCAACTTAAAAGATAATTTTTGGGATACTTCACATTCACTTCCTGATATTATTTGTCCTGATTTTCTGAGTTCCTTGATGCCAAGTGTAGATAATTCTCATTTGGGGGAGAAACACCACAAAATGATTCTAACAATCAAAATCCAACTTAAAAAAAGCTTGCACTTTTTTGTGTGGCTCATGTCACAATGGCACTCCGATGAGGCTCACGGAGTGATTGTGCGACACTTGCTGAAACCTTTAAGCAAGTCAGCCAAATGAAAACATTACTGTCGATGGCACGATGAGTCTCTCTCACAACCTCTACCCATTTTTTTTTTTAAAAAACGGTTTTAGAAAACGTGGTCAGAGAATAAGTTTTGAAAAATGTTGGAAATCATTTTAGAAAGCTTGTCATAGGTATAAAGTAATATAACATAAAGCACGGGTTTATAGCATGCAACACAGGTAGGAAGGAATGACAACTAGTCGTACCCCGTTATAGTACATTATAAAGCATTTTAGGTCTGGTAGGCATGAACATGCATAGTAGTTGAGGAGTCACTCGCCACAAAAAGTATTAGGAAAAGTAAAGATCATGCGAAACAAAACATATCACATGAAAACATGAGGGGAGAGGGTTGTTATGGACATGCGGCCATAGGCAATACGTCTTGGACAAGCATGATCATAACACGTCGCGCTTAAGCCCTAAAGGGCTATTGCACTTTAGTGCGCCTCGAGCATTTAAGAACACTAATCTAAACTGTGGATGGTGGTGTTATAGTCACAAGAAATTCATTTCTAACTCCTTTGAGAGTGGAAGGGTTGCTTCATTAGTTTTGCGGAAGGGGGCTTTCTCATTCCGCTGTCCCTGTGCTGATGTTTTTTGTGGTAGCTATTAATATATGTTTCCTCATTTCCTATCCAATCAAAAAAAAAAAAATCTGACAATTTTCTACGGAAAAAGAAGAAAGAAAAGGAATAGAATGGGAAAACATGTACAAAAATTAAATGGGGATCCCTCTCAATTGCCTCTTCTCGGTTTCTAAGAAAAATTATATAAGGGGTTATCAAATTTAAAACTAACCATGAAAGGGGGCTTTGATGATACATTAATGAGAGTTTCAAATAGTTTCTATGAAAGTATGGGCATGGATGATGGTAGAGTTTCTGATTTTGAATAGGAAGAGAAAAAGAGGGCTTGAGAATTAATAACAATTTTCCAATCATAGTCCACCAGTAGTCAATGTGCATTAGAGAAAGACCGTGAAGGAAGGGAACATGTAGGCTGAATGTAAGTTGGTTAGTTTTGCATTTATTAATGCAATTCTTGTTAGTGCGTCAATTGATGATCATTAGTTCCATTTTCAGAAAAGTGATGGCTGTCGATAAATTTGCAAAACAGAAATTTTTTTCTTAGACATTCTCTTGATAGAAAGAAGCTACATAGCTTCCTTGGTTTGCATTTGGGAGAAGGTGAGACTGACTACTTTAAAATTTTCTTTGCCAGGGAAAGGGGGATGTTAACCACTTAAGCACCTTTTTGTCCTTTTTGACCCTTTCAAAATTTGAAGAGGCCCTATTTTCTCCCAAACCAGATTTTGTGGGCCCGTCTTGAATGAATGTGTTTCTAGAAACTGAGGGATGAGCTGACAGCATGGTCATCCGTAGACTGGATAATCTAAGGGCAAGTCCCATTAGCAGCCACAATTATTTTCTCTCTCTATATTGATAACTGCCTCAAGATTTTTCATCAAGCTGGAGAATGTATCTGTACATTTATTGAAGCCTACATGGACGTCTCCTGCAGCTTTAAATTAAACGTTTCAGAGCTCCATAATTTAAGGGAATATTCTGACATTTCATCAACTCTCCAAGAGGGAACCACAGCTAATCTTTCCCTGGATGTTCACATTCCAGGATTCATGCTTTATTGAGAAGCTTCCTCCGATTGATCAGCCTTTATTTTGGATCAATGATGATCTAGATCTTTGTTTGGACACTTAAATAAGTGGCTTATCCGGAAGTAAGGGGCTGATTTTTTTTTTACTGGAAGAAGTAAGGGGTTAATGATAAAGTCATTTCCATTTGAGGCGTTTCAAGAATTCATCTTGAACCATCATGGAAGCACCCCATGATCACTTTGTTCCGACATTTTTCTGACTAGCAACTCCACCTTTTCTCCTTCGAAGAGTTGGATAGGATAAGCTGAAGCTACCTCTTTTCTTTCATCTACGAAGGCCTCCGTCAACAGCTAGAAAGTTCTTAAGGTTTTGCAAGGAAGCTTCCACAAGAGAAACTAGTAATAAACTGAATGAAGTCTTTCCACCTCTTTGATCTTCTCCCAAAGGGATAATATTGTTCGAATTATCATTATTATTAAAAATTCAAAAACTTTGGCAAAACTTGGTATCTTTTAAATCACACAAACCATTCTCATAAAATGTTTTCTAAAGAATTTTATGGTTCAGCGATGGTGAGGTCCTCCAAAACATCAACTATAATTGGTTCAAAAGAAAGCTCGTACAGACTAGAGAAGTTCATTCTAAAAAACGTGATGTTCCTTCCTTTTTTAAAATCTATCCAGTAATCCTTTCTTTCTGTCTCACTCACGAAATTGTACTCTCCTTGGTCTCACTCAAGTGAATGAGTTTCGAGAGCACCCGTGTTTGGCGCTTTCACTTTCAACCCAATTTTGCCTACATGCCCTTTATGCCCCATTATTCGGCTGGCTCGGAGTTAGCTGAGGCTTCTTCCTCGAGTCTTATTGTGATCACGCACTCAACAAAAGAGCGTTACAAGCGGCATTGCTCTTCTTCACTCACGCGATATTGCTGGATCGGGCTTTCGCCCATTGTCCAAGATTCCCCATTACTTCCTCTCGTGGGAGTCTGGGCCGTGTCTAAGTCCCAATGTGCCTGATCATCCGAAAATACCAACTAAGCATTATTCGCTTGGTCAACCTTTTCCTGGCCAATTACCTAATACTATGTAGGCTCATCAAACAACACTTTTTAGCTTTCTTCAGGATTTGGCCCAAACTGTTCGATAGATTCCCATGCGTTACGCATCGTTCGCCAACTGCTGTGCCTCAACACATTTCGGGGAGAACGCTAGCTTTGGGTCTGAGTGGCATTTCACCCGTAACCACAACTCATCTATTGATTCTTCAACGTCAGTTGGTTTGGACCTCTACTTAGTTTCACCCACGCTTCATCATGGTCATGGATAGATCACATAGGTTCGAGTCCATAAGCAGTGACAATTGCCCCATAAAAACTCGCTTTCACTATAGCTCCCTTAACCAAGCCATTGCCTATGAGTCGTCGGCTCATTCTTCAATAGGCATGTGGTTAGAGTCCTAGTTTCCTCCTACTGCTTGGAAACTTACGATGCTCCTTGATCGCAGAGTGGCATGCCGAAAAAGAAAAAGCCCATTTTGAAACCTTCACTATCAAGTGAAAGATCATGAAGGAAATTCCAACGAGAAATTTAGGAACCTAGATGAAGATAAAAAAAAGCAGCACTCAAACAAGGCAGGGGATCCATGTGAAGCAGACTGACGATCAGATAAAGAGAGATTCAATCAACCTTAGAGAGGAAAACTAGGGATTTCTGCATAATTAGGTACCCGAAATTGCGACAATGAAATCTCGAAACACACTACCACAACAATCAAGTAGAAAGACTACGATGAAAGCACAACCACATGTCCGCCATGTTGCACAGCCGGAACACAGCTCCATCACAATATTGGAATCAGTAATATCAACCTTATTCTCCTGCAAAATGGTAGGCACGGGCTAATGTTTCAAACTCACGTCCTTCCTACCCAGTGCACCCTTGCCTTTAAAACCGTTTCTACCTGCATATCTTCAGCTCCAGAACTCTATTGTAATATTGGAATCAATATTAACGTTTCTACCTGCATATCTTCAGCTCAAGAACTCCATTGTAATATTGGAATCAATGAACAGCAACCTTAGTCTCTGAGAATGCCAACAAGGTTTGAAGGTTGTTGGTGCAGTCTTTTGTTGGAATCTTCATGGCTCTCTCTTCTAAAATTTTGTCCCTCAGATAGTCGGTGCTGTTTTTTGGTTGGATAGGGCTTAGCTTTAGTGGATCTTTGGTCTTTGCAATTTTTCTTCTGGGATAGTTTCTTCGATGGGCTCTTCTCTTTGTACTTCAATGCTTTATTTTGGCTTTTGTAACTTTTGGTTGCCTGTCCTTTCCACTACCTTTGGGAATTTGTATACTTGAATCTTTTTCTTTCTTTTCATATATCAATTAAAAAGTTTGTTTCATTTTTTTTAAAAAAACTAAAGTTCGGATGATTCTCCTAACATAATTAACGTGTATGCTTTCTATAATTTATGATAAAATTGTAATGTTGAGTTGTCTAGTGGTTCTTGTTTCTTAAAAAAGAGAGGTTTAAACTTTTTTTTCATTTTTTTAATTTTTTTTCAACTCAGTTGTTTATAGTGGTACTCTCCTCTAACATGGGTTCCTTTCTTTCCCCTTTTTGGTGGCAGTGTGTCAAGTAGAGCGTCTACTACTGGTTCTTTATTTCAACATGAAGAGAACCTGCAGAATCATGTGATGCTGGTGCCTTCTTACTCTGATGAAGAAATGGCTGATCATGCTTTAATTGTATCCGATACTGCACTTAGTCTGGTAGATCACACCCTGGTTATTGGACAAGAATTTCCTGATGTTGAAACTTGCCGGAGAATGTTGAAGGATATCGCTATTGCCATGCATTTTGATATTCGAATCGTTAAATCTGATCGTAGTCGGTTTATAGCCAAGTGCTCCAAGGAAGGTTGCCCATGGCGTGTGCATGTAGCAAAATGCCCTGGAGTTCCAACCTTTACAGTCAGAACCTTACATGGTGAGCATACTTGTGAAGGTGTTCGTAATCTTCATCATCAGCAAGCTTCCGTGGGATGGGTTGCCAGATCTGTGGCAGCGCAAGTTAGAGATAATCCGCAGTATAAACCCAAGGAAATCCTGCGGGATATCCGCGATCAGCATGGAGTTGCTGTATCCTACATGCAAGCTTGGCGTGGGAAAGAACGTAGCATGGCTGCACTTCATGGAACTTTTGAAGAAGGGTATCAACTTCTTCCTGCTTATTGTGAGCAAATAAGGAAGACAAACCCTGGAAGCATTGCATCAGTTTGTGCAACTGGACAAGAAAATTGCTTCCAGCGCCTGTTTATTTCTTACCGTGCTTCGATATATGGGTTTATAAATGCCTGTAGGCCACTTCTTGAACTTGACAGAGCACATCTTAAGGGAAAATACTTGGGAGCCTTGCTGTGTGCTGCGGTTGTTGATGCGGATGATTCATTATTCCCATTGGCCATTGCAGTTGTTGATGTGGAGAGTGATGAAAATTGGATGTGGTTCATGTCAGAATTGCGAAAGCTTCTTGGTGTAAATACTGATAGCATGCCTAGATTGACAATACTATCTGAAAGACAAAGAGGCATTGTGGAGGCGGTCGAAACTCATTTTCCAAGTGCCTTCCATGGATTCTGTCTGCGTTATGTAAGCGAAAATTTTCGTGATACATTTAAAAACACAAAGTTGGTCAATATTTTTTGGAATGCTGTTTATGCTCTCACTGCAGCTGAATTCGACAGCAAAATTGCTGAGATGGTGGAGATCTCACAAGAAGTAATAACGTGGTTTCAACACTTCCCTCCCCAGTTGTGGGCTGTAGCATATTTTGAAGGTGTGCGATATGGTCATTTTACATTAGGGGTTACAGAGTTGTTGTATAATTGGGCACTCGAGTGTCACGAGCTCCCCATCGTGCAAATGATGGAACATTTTCGTAATGAGATGGCATCTTGGTTCAACGAGCGGCGTGAAATGGGAATGAGATGGACCTCCATTCTCGTACCCTCTGCCGAGAAGCGGATTTCTGAGGCAATTGCAGATGCTCGTTGTTATCAAGTACTTCGTGCGAATGAAGTTGAGTTTGAAATTGTCTCAACTGAGCGGACAAATATTGTGGAGATACATAGTCGTGTGTGCTCTTGTCGTCGTTGGCAACTCTATGGTCTGCCTTGTGCTCATGCTGCAGCTGCTCTAATGTCCTGTGGGCAGAATGCTCATCTATTTGCTGAGCCTTGTTTCACCGTTGCTAGTTACCGCGAAACGTATTCACAAATGATATACCCGATTCTGGACAAGAGCCTATGGAAGGAACCAGGCGACGGGGCTGAGGGCGGAGGAGGTGCAAAGGTTGATATCACAATACGCCCTCCCAAAGTTCGTCGCCCACCTGGAAGGCCGAAAAAGAAAGTTCTCAGAGTTGAAAATTTAAAACGCCCAAAAAGGATTGTACAATGTGGTCGTTGCCATTTGTTGGGACACTCTCAAAAGAAATGCACAATGCCCATGTGACAATTACTAGATTGTTGAATATATTATCTTTCCTCGGAAATGCAATAGAATTAGTTGTATGTGCAACCTCAATTCTCCTTTAACCTCTAGTTGCAAAATAAGATATTAAGTTATTTTTGGCCTAATTACATAGATTTCTCTTTTCTTTTTTTAAATCTTGCTCATCAATTGTGGCTTTAAGATTTCCTCGCCCCTTACACAATAGCAATATGTATATTATTTATGAATCTCATTTTGGTTTTTAAATTTTTAAGTTTGTTCTATTTTGGTTCCTAAACTTTTAAAATGTCTATTTTAGTCCTTGAACTTTCAAATTTGTTTCATTTTGGTCGTTGATTTTTTAAAATGTCTATTTTAGTCTCTGAACTTATAAATATAATCATTTTGGTTCTTGGTATATAATTTTATCATCTAATATTTATTTGTTCGATATTTTTTTTTAACTTATGTGACTTAAATATATACTTACATTAACATACTTATTCATATATTTTAAGTTATATCATTAATTTGTTAAAAATAAAATAAAGATAAGGACTAAAATGATTACTTTTTAAAAGTTTAAGAACTAAAACGAATATTTTGAAAGTTCAATGATTAAAATAGAATAAACTTGAAAATTTAAGGATCAAAATGGAACAAACTTACAAGTTTAAGGACTAAAATAGGATTTAAACCTTATGAGTCTTCGTTTATTCTTCATCCTCTATCTTTTCTCTAGCTTGTATTATCTTACATCAAATAAAAGTTTTTAGACTTTCTTGTAGTTACTGTTGTGCATTCTATTGCAAAGGTCAATTGTTCGATCTTCCAATTCTGTAACTAGTAAACTAGAAAAGAAGAAAAAAGAACATTGTTGTGCATTAGAGTGAGAAATTATCAATAAAAGTCTTAACATTATTTAATGGGATGAAAAGAAGAGGAAAATAAGTTTGGGATTAATTACATTTTGTTTAAGAGTAACATTCAGAAGAGTTAAAAAGCTCCCTTTTGAAAAGATAAAAATGTAGCAACTTTGTATTTGTATTTTTTTTAGTCCAACAAAATGTGGGGATAAGATTTGTACCTCTAATCTTATATGTCTTAATTAGTTGAACTATGTTAAATAGACAATTTTAAATGTATTTAATGCTGATTCTTTTGATTTTTTGACGAGATGAATGCATATTAATCTGTCATTCATTTTTCTATTAAAATAACATTCCATTGGCCTTTTTTACATGGTTTGTTTATCATTTATATTTATCTTCACGTGCAAAATATGTTTCTACTAGTGAAAAATATTTATCTTCACGATGCAAAACTATATTACATTTTCTAAGTGCTTTTAGAACGACTATATTTTAAAAAATATTATTAAAATATACAATATTAATAAAAATAATGAGAAATAAGAAAAGTTACCAAACAACAATAAATGAGGACGTTAGGAAACGAGGGAAGTGTTTCTTATTTCTTATTTATTTATTTATTTTATTATTATTATTATTATTTTTAACAATTTTTTATTTTATTTTTTAGGACACTTGCAAATTTGACAAAAAAATAAATAGGATATTACAAATTTAGCAACCATTTTTATGTTTTGTAAATATAACACAAAATCAAGTCCCAACCCAAACTAAAATGTAGAAAAGTCTAGAATACCTTTAAAATTGTGGTTCTTTTATGAGAATTTTATTTTAAGTATATCAGTAATATACTATTGATATACCATTGATATATATGATACTGATATACTATTTCTTTAATAAATGTAATAAGAAGTATATCAAAGATATATTTAGTGTTTTATATCAGTAATATTACTGACATATCACTGATATACCTGATATTCTCAATTTAATATTTTTTTTGATATATGCAATAAAAAGTATATTAACGATATACTTAGTATTACATATATCACTGATTTACTATTTTATAGGTGGTTTTTAATCAATTTTTTTCCATTTAGTTTTTAGTAATTCTTATTGTGCCTACGATTAATGATTTTTTTATAAACTACTTCTAAATTTTTGTTAAAGAATCAATGGAGAAAATAAACAAGAAACTAAATAAGAAAAAGAAGTGATGAATGAAAAATAGATTTTTGAATAAAAAGAAAGAGAACAATAATATGAAAACGTTGACTTAACTTGAGAAAATTAAAGGAGTAAAATGAGTAAAAAATCTTATATGATTTAGTAGACCATTAATATACTTCATATAGGTATATCACTGATATATTTATATCATTAATAAATAAGAAGGTCAAAATTGGAATAACAAAAAAAATGAACAATCCAACTTTTATAAAATTTTCTATATTTGTAAATCTTAAAACTGGTTGCTATATTTACAAATATAGCAAAAACTTTTGCTACCCATTATAAATACCCTATTTTTTATATGCATGTATGTATTCCTATTTTCTGTTTCTTGATATTTCACCTATTTCATGTTTTTAAGAACCCCAAATAAAATTTATTCAGGAAAACATATTTACAAAATCACTTGTCATAATAAAATATTTATAATTATATACTATTAAATTATTGGATCTTTTTTAATCATTTTTTTCGTAATTGCCCCTGTTTTGATGTGAGAGATTTCTATTTATGTACCCAAAGTTTAAAAATTTAGAATTCTAGCCGGTTATTCATTTTAAGTTTCTAAGACCCTTCGTTGACATTATATTGATGTCGAATTACATTTTTGCCCCTCCTTTCATCTTTTGTACGGGTTACTCAAAACAATTTTTTCTTATTTCAGACTTTTCGGTTCCTTCTCTTGGTCCTTCATCTTTTCCACCTCTTCCCCCTTGACTCCTATTGCATTTTCAACAGATTAGTTCGCTCTCCCTTGCTTCATCCTTTCGGTTCGAATTTTCAACCAATCACACTCTTAAGGTAAGAAGAATCACTACTTTCTTTTCTCGCTTGTTAACGTTTGTTTTTCTTTTTTCATGACATTCTATTTTAGTGCATTTGAATGTATGCATTTATATATCCACCTCTTCTACTTATTCTGTTTGCATATTGGGGATAAAATCTAGGTTTTTTTAGCCAAAAAAAGGAATTTTGCTAGGGTCGAATTTAAGATTCTAGGATGTAGATTTGTGTGAGTTTAGTGGTTTCAACGGACGAAAAACTTACATTTTTCATTTTTCAACTCTTTGTGGACCTTGGTTTGACTCAATGGACTTGAGAGCTATCATGATCCTATCATCTCCTCCTTGAAAAAGATTCGTTCTCGAATCTAAACTCGAACCTACACATAAACGAGACAAGTTAGTAATTTCATAACTATCAAATGCACTATACTCATCTTGCAAAGCAATTTTGAAGTCTAAGGATGATAGTGACCTCTTTAGTCTCCTCTTGACATATTCTTTGGAAGTTGTTCTTTCCTTCCAATGGGAATTCTAAACCCAATTGCTTGGCTCGTTTACTATATGTTTGGCTTTAATTGGCCTTCATTTTGGTGTTTGGAACCTCGTTTTGTTGCCCATGGTAGTAATGTTTAGACTTCTTCCTTCATGTTTTCCTACACAAAAGATAAGAATGATTAGTAATAACAGGAAGTAAGTCATATTATGCTTACCTTGAAGGACAATCTTATAATCATTCTCATACATCCTTGCTAGCACTCAAGGTAGAATTCTTGAGGATGAGTTAATAATCTCTTTTCCCTTGTGTTTGGTCCAAACTTTCCTAACTGGGAGGTGCTTCTATTTTCATATACAATCATTTTCATTTGATTGTATCTCATCCCTTGAAATTCCTCATTTTTCATATCCTGAAAATTAATACAAAAAGGAAAGTTAGTAACTTCAACATCAAAGTTTGTTTCACTTACCTTGTAAAGCATCCTTGAAGACATGGGAGGATCGTAAGTTAATTCTTCTTGGCTCCTTTTTCATTTGAAGCTCCATAAGGGTCATCTCTAGTTGTATTCGATCTTCCTTAGGAATTTGGACTCCTTGAAAAATTTTTAGAACACAAATACTAGGATAAAACCTGTGAATATAAAAGTAAAGATCTCTACCCAATAATTCAATGATTGGTGGTTTACAAGGCAGACTAGTTGACATTTCACTCTTGTTCTTCGCACTTTTCTTCTTTCAACTCACATTCATCAACATTTCCATCATGCTTGAATGACACAGGAGTAGACATACTATAATCCCATGATACTTTGCTATCTAATAAACTAGATTCAACATGCATGGCATCACAAGATCTATCTATAATCATACTACTCTCACCAACATGCACACATGCATCCATTACTTTGCAATCTAAAGGATTGATATCATTATGCTCATTATCACAAAGTAATTCACTATTCTCAACAATAGGTATGGAATCATTCAATGCTTTGCAATCTAAATGAATGGAATCATTATGCTAAAAATCACAAAGTAATTACCTATTTTTCTTCCTTCCGGCCTCATGCCTTCTATGCTCTAATTTAGTTTGATCAATATGCACTTCCTTAGGAGACAAGGGTATTAAAATAGTTTTCTTTCCATTATCATTTACAAAAGAATATTGATTAAGAAAACCATCATATATTACCTTCATGTCAAATTGCCAAGGTGTGTAACATGCATAGGAACTAAATCACAACATACCTTATCTTTGTATTTACCAATGGCAAAGGATATTAGAGCTTGCTTGTTTACCTCAGTCTTCTCATTATTGATCCATTGAAGTGTGTATAGTCGCGTAGAATATCTTCTCTTGATAATTTTCCACAATTTTCTTCTTCCTTTGACAACTAAGTATTCTCATTAGGATTAGGGATAATCGTTTAGGATTCTCCATCTTCTTTGACTCAACAAAAGCTACAACAAAGAGGTTAGTAAAAATAAGAAGTACACGAAAAAATTACTCCCTCTCTTTGTGGAAACACTCAACTCTCTCTCTTCTTGGTAAGCCGTTTGAAGTCTTGTTTTGGTACTTAGGAACTGCAAATAGTCACTCAAGCTAGATTGCTTGTGGCGAACCAACACTTGGAGTAATATTGAGCACGTAAAAATACTAACGCAAACAAACAACTCCTAACTCTAGATGCTTTTGACTTAAGGCAAGCAAAAAGTCTAATATTGAGTGCTTAAGATTTCAAATAACAAGACTCAATGAGTAAAACAAACCTAAAGTAACCCTAAGGAAATGTATATGAAAATTAAACTAACAACCTAACAATGCAAAGCCTATCGCAAACCAACAAAAAAAAATAATAAACTAAAAAATTTATAAGAAAATGGGGTGAGTTGGGGGGTGATGCGTGAGGTGTGTAGGCAATGGATTAGAGTGAAATTGGTGACAAATGAAAGATATGAGGATAAATAATAGTAAAGGGTTGGCATGAAATTATTTTGGAGGAGTGCAAGGGTGTTGCAATTGAAAAGAATGGTCGTTGCTGCTTGAAAAAAAATTGTTATCAACAATAGGGAGTGGAAAAATCACTTCTTGGTGCCCTTGTTGGCCAAATCCTTCTTTGAAAATTATTTACACACTCGAATAGCAAGTTAATATGCCATAAATAAAAGATATTTACCAAAAATAAGGTTGGAAAAATCGGTAAAGATATTTTCCAAGTAATTTCCTTTTTTTGCTAAATACAAATATGGAAAGTTTGTATGGCAGATAACACTTACTCTTTTGATGATAACTTTTTTCTCAGAGTTCGGATTTGCTCCTCTATACGGTTGCAAAGCTAACTCAAAGATCTTTCGTCTGATATCAATTTGACTATTTTTGAATTAGTGAGTACCAAGATACCTTCAATTGAAGCTAGGCTATCGCAAATTCACCTTTGGTAGTTTTGTGCAATCGGGCAATATGCATTCAAAATACGATAAAGTTCTCTACAAAAGTCCAAATAACTCAAAAAAGGTATGGTTGGAAAGCTAATTCAATAAGCTTTAATTTGGTACCTGATTTGGGTGTTTTTGTAGTCATGAGCAAGGAGAAAAAGTCTATTGAAGTTGGGTTAAGATTCTAGAATTTTGCAGGCTTCTCCCAACAGGTTTGAATAAAAGGCTTCTCCTCTAGGGTTTTATGGCTTAGTTTAGAGGGAAAATTGTCTTGTAAAGTGTTTACCTAGTAAGACTAAGTAATAAACGAATATGCAATGCCTTAGAAGTAAAGTTTAACCTCAAGCACAAACAAGAAAAGAGATTAGTAATCACAATGGAAAACTTAGACACAAGAATGAAATTTTTGGTATTTTTGGATATAAAGACATAAAAAATAACATATAACCGACCTAGAACTAAAGCTTTGATACCAAATGATGCCTGCAAAGGTCCTTGCAAGCGGTTAGCCAAGCAAGTCTCCACAACCAAGGCACTAAAATTCAACCCAAGACAACTCACTATGAACTTTAGTAGGACTCGATGCTAGGAACTTCTTAGTTATGAGAACCCCTAAACAATCAAAGATACTAAAAACCCAAAGTCAGTTAAACAAACCCAAAGGAAGGTTAGGATAGATTACCTTTAAGGATTAGTTAAGGCCAGAGGGTAAGACAGCTTGAATGCTTTCGCACTATTTACAAACCCATTTACTTCAAGGAAGAAACACTCCACAACTTTAGTGACCAACAAAGTTTGAATGCGTCTTTACAAGCAACTCTAAGCAACACACAAGAGAATGCTTAAGGGAGGGAGATGGGAGTTCAATTGCTTAAGCGAATTGACAAGTATTTTTTTTTTTTTTAAAAGAACTCCGAATTTCATTAAAAAAAAACTTCACTAAAAACTCTCGAAAATACAAGGAACTTTGGCATTTTATAGAAACCAAAGGGAACTAGAAAAGGAAAAGAATTACTCTAGGAAATCTATTTCGAAAATGCTTGGAAAATAAAATTCAACAAAATAAAATCCCAAAACAATTAGGAAAAAATCATAAATACTTTTTCTAAATTAGAGACAATAAAATCTAGAAATAAAATCAGATCTTAAGAAATAAATCTAGTTTCTTGAAGTATTTTCTAAGAAGATAAAATAATATTTCAAGGATTTTAATTCTAAAATTAAGGAAAATAAAAATATTAGATATTCTAGAAGTTTTCCTAAAACAAATAGATTTAAGAAAAGGAAACAATTTCATTGAATGACTTTCACTTGGGTGACAATTTGCAGGTGGCGTGCATAGGGGGGCGTAGGGGCACTGTGAGGTTCTCCATGTAGATGGGCGCAGTAGGTGTGCGGTATGGGGTGCACGAGGTAGAGGCATTATAACGACCCAACTTCTAGACTTAAACTACTTAAGGTAACTACTAGCTTGCATGCTCTTGCATAAAGAATTTAACACAAATCCGAGGTTGAATTCAAGTAATGCTCATAAGTATGAAACAATTGAGGACCAAAAGCAATTGAGTACCAAAAGTTTAATTAAAACCTGTCGGGATCCAAATTTTAAAGCAATTGAAAAAGGAAATTAAACATAGTTCAAAAGTATGACACTTAGTTAAAAAACATGTAAACGATGAGACAAGCGGAAGACTGCAACTAGTAATTATGGGGCTTATGCAACCGTTTCTCATCAACCACCCTAGAAGCCTTTGTTCTTACCTAAAAAAAAACAGAAAAGATTGAGTATATAAAATATCCAGTAAGTGGCCCTGACCCCTAGGATCAGACATGCAAACACATGCAATCATGCAATGCTCATGTGAGACCTACTCGTTATTTTTCCGTAAAAGATAATCATTATCATGTAATCTCAATATCACAATTTCGATGACAACGATCTTGATCTCATCCTTCCACTTCTCACTTGAAGTACGTGTGAGGACGTTCTAGAAAACTCAACTACTACTGATGATAGAGGTACCCAGTCAGCATAGTCAAGGTTTCACCCTCACTGACTCCCTATAATGGGAGATGGTTGTCTACCAAATGCAAGTATGAACATGTGCTTTAACATGCACTTTATTATGCAAAGGTTTTAAACAACAACACATCCGACAGCCGAAGCCCAAGACCATCCAACACATAGTATTTCAATGATGCTCCTGACATCCATAACCCACATATATATAATGCCCATGACATCTAATGTCCATATAATCATAAGATGCACATCATGCTCGAATAACATCAACTACATAACATAAGCATACTCACAACACAACATCAAACAATCATTTGACCTAGCCCGAAGGCTTATCCAAGAGTGAAGTCACTTACTTATTCCTTGCAAAACAACGAAGGTGTTCCTAGTGGCTCCGTTTATGGTCTTTTTATCAAATCTAGTAAAAAATCACATACTTGTCCAATTAATTTTCTAAGGTATAATTTAAATTCTAAATGGGAGATTGAACTAGGGTTTTTGAGAGAGAACCACTACTGGAGTCGCACTATACACTCTCCTCCATCAAACTGCATCTCACGCGCCGCCGCTGTTCGTCACGTGCTACCCACGTGCCATCGCAAATGGGTGAACAGGTACCAGATTCAGATTCTACTCACCACCAGGAACTCAACGGTGCCAAAATCACCTCAATTGGAGCACCCACATGCCGCAAAGCGCGGCTGGCACACGCGCCATCATTGCAACGCCTTTCCACCATGCGTGGTGCTTCACCGTTGCTCCGATCATGATTCTGCTTCTGCCAATGTGTATATCTTCTTCTTGTGGTTCTTCTCGACCATTCGTTTCATAAAAAATGCATCTCTAGTCGACGAGAAAAGGGAAAAAACGTGATTAAAAGGAGAAAAAAACCCAAGAAAACATGAGGAATACTACTCCTACTGCCTTACTATTCAACAATTGGTGTGAGAAGGTGATAAGAAGGCTGCTCGTGAAATACCCACTCGAATAGAAATGGAAAAAGGAAAAAAATAGAAAAAGTGAGAGAAAAGCTTTTGGCCGCTGGTTGTTTGTGTCATCGGTGGTGGGTGGTGCATGTAAGAGAGAGTGATGGAGAAGGAGAGGTTTGCGTGAAAGGGAAAAGTAGAAGAAGACTTTTCTTTTTGGAATAGGAAAAATGTTTGGTTGCTAGGGTTTCATTACTTACTACTAGGGTTCTTCATAAATCCCAACCCTAGCCCAAATCAACTAAATTGCGAAACTGCTATTAACTTTAATTTTATCTTTTCAAAAAGATAAAATCTCTTAATTTCAAATTAAATAAATCTTAATTGTTTTTTTCTCCAATAATAATACCAAAACAATAAAATAATCCCTATTTAATGAAAAAATAACAAACATAAATTAAATTAAAAAATAACGGGACGTTACAGGCACCATGCATAGTGTAGGCGTGGTGCATGGAATCTCCTACAAGGCACGCGGGGTGTGTGTGGGCAGGCGTGTGCATGCAAGCGAGATGCATGCAAGGCGTGCGTTGGCGATGTGCGTGCTAGTTGGGCACGCGTGTTGGCTGTGTGCGTAGTGTGCACTGGGCGACTAGGCTGCGGCGCTGTCGAGAATGTCTCTAGGACAAAACTAGATCTAAATTTCTCCTTCTTTAAGCTTTCTTGTTCTAGAATGCCTTTTGAACTTCTCTCAAAATTCCTTTTTGCTTTTGGCTTGACTCGATGGACTTAAGAGCTATCATGATTGTATCACATATTTAGCTTAATGTACTTATATATAGATTCAAGTTTATATCTTACTTTGTTGTTTGTGTTATTACGTGTAGGCGAATAGTATGTTCATCAGAAGAATAGAACGTAAAACAAAGAATAAGAAAGGAAAAATGAACAGAAAAAATTAAAGTACATGCAAAATAAACTAATTGCACTCAAGGCTGTGAAACATGGATTGGAGGTACTTGATAATCTAGTGGGGGTCGTGGACGTTGACCTTAGATAAACTAGGATAGGCGTGACTCAAATGTGTAAGGCATGATAGTGTCTATTATTTTCTCATTCTCCCCTGTACATTTTTCTAATTGATTGATTGGGTTTATATTGGATACATTTTTTTTTTTATTGAATTTACTACAAAATTTTCAAACAAATTCAGACCCCTTCAGGTTGATACCTCACACAAATGTCGATCTTATCATTGATTTGACGTTAAAGTCATTGCATAATCAATGCCCTTGATGTGACATTGGTTGGGATGATTGTAGTAGAGCGCGACCTAGTGGAGTCATTGCATGGTGATGCGCACATCATAGATTTGACAATGGAGGTTCTAACGCTCCTGATGATGAAAGGTGTAATGATTATAGTAGAGATTGACCATAGAGAAGTGTTGAAACTTGTGCAATGTAATCCACTTTGCCTATGTTACACCCAAGGAGTTTAAATTTGTAAAATTTGTCAAAATATTGGTGATATATTGAAAATCGAGGGGGCCCGATATGGAAAGAGGGGTAAAAGTCATTTTTACCATTTCCTCGTTGATATATCGAAATATTGGTGATATATCACCAAATTCGACAATATTTTGATATATTATTCATATATTGTCTTGAAAAGTAAATAATAGACCTCTAGTCAGCTGGCTTTGCACATGTCTTGATACAATTTAGCGCGCGTGTTCGAGCCTAGAAACAATTGAGTCATAATTGTTTATTTTATTTTCCACATCATTTTTTTCTTCTATTATTTATATATAATTTTTATTTTATTTTATTTCCACACCCTTAGGCTTCAGAATGAAAAATTAATATTTATGGATGTTTCTTTTATTATATTTCCAAGAAATTTCAAAATTTCAAATTTAAAATTTAAAAAATATTGTTAAAAAATTCTTATCCCCACTTTAAATTCTATAAATTCTATAATTCTTCTAAATTCTACCACACCATCACAATAGTTTCATTCTTAAGTTTTAAATTTGTTATTTTTGCTCTTAAGTCTCTTTCTAAATCTTTCTCATTATTCTTTTAAGTTCTTTCTCCATCCACCCTACTAGTTTAATTACTTAAATTAACTAATTACTGCTATTTTAATTTATTCAAAAAATTACTTTTAATTTTGTTATAATTATTATTTTATTCTCTAAGTATTGTACATAATTCTGATAGTATTATTTTATTCTCCATTCTTTTTCACCTATTTTTTTAATTCTTTAATTTAACTTTAGTTCTTTTAGTTTACTAAGTATCATTTATTCTCCATGTAATATATGTAATTCTCCAGTATAATTTTATTCTCCATTCCGCTTTTTTTACTTCTTTTTAATTTTTTAATTTATTATTAGTTCTTGAATTTTAATCTTTTAAATTGTTATTGAATTACTTGTCATTATGAAATCAATTATATTAATATTGGTCTAATACCGCAAGGGCGCATTATCTTTCTTTTAAATTATTATTATCAATCACGTAGTTGTTCAATATAATTTTTT
>JAOANK020000049.1:2786204-2796759 GCA_026257165.2 Telfairia occidentalis | reverse complement strand
CATCATCTTTCTTTTGTATAAGCACCATTTTTCTTTTAAATTGAGTATATAAACATTATCTTTCTTTTAAATTATCAATATCAATCATGTAGTTGTTCAATATAATTTTTTTTATCAATAAAGAATTTAAGTTCATATTTATTTTTCGTGTTCAATAGTATTTATTATTGTATTGGTGCATATATTTGGTTATCAATTATTGATATATATGCTTAAAATAGTGATTTACAATTTAAATAAGCTTGTTTTAAAATTTCATAAAAAAAACATAATATTTTTATAAATTTCCGTGATATCCGTGATCTTTCCCGAAATATCCGTCGATATATCCATAAATTCAAGTTACCGATATTGATACCAGTATCGATATTTTATTCCTTGAGGATGGCACATTTTGTGTACTATCACAACCCTACATCTTTAGTGCAATATATTTTGGTTGGGGTTTAATTCTACCTATGTAAAGCATTCTAGTTGATATCCTTAGAACAATTCTTTAGTACTGAGCATAACTGTTGATCCAGCATTCCCAGAATGTGATGAACCTTGAGGTGTTAGATTTTTTTTACTAGGATGACAGTACTTGTTTTTGTTTGTTGAGAGTTGAAAACTTATTGCCTATTCTGAGGAACCAACTTTTAGTATTGTTTGATTCTAGAGGAAAGTTTACTCCAGCATTTAAGGAACTGACCTGTGCTCGATCATTATTGCCTAGAATTCTTTAGACTAAGTTTGGCGATTCTCCCCGATTGTTAAGTGCATTAAGGATAATGCACCTTTTTAAGTTTGGGGATGTTGCGTCCCTTTTGATCCTTTAAAATTTTTGATCGAGCTGTATAATTGCATTCCTCTTTTCTATACAAAACACTTATCTCCCTTAAAAGTTCCCTTCTGAGTAGGCCCAGTAACCAAGGGTATTTATGACACTCATAGTTTGCCACTACATACAAAAGCAACTTAGAGGGGAGGTTTGTATATATATATATATATGTATGTATTAAGGGATGAGTGTTGCATGAATGTTACTTCTTTCCTAAAACTTAGGTGTGCTTTATCACCAATGTTGTCATTCTGAGGGGCAAGAGGGAGTAACAAGAAAGTTTGTTATTGAAAAAATGAGTGTTTAATCCCTGATAAGTGATGAGCCTGGAAAATAAAGTATGTTGACACAAATGTGTTGTTGTTTAAAAAAAAATAAAGGTTGGGACTTGAAGGGAACAAAAGTTTTGCTACTTTAAAAGAATTGAGAGAGTAATTAGTAGATATTGAAACTATGAAAACCAAAAGTAGTGTTGAGAAGGGAATAACATGAAACTCTAATTGTTGGATTGCGTAGTAATTTTGATGACTTAAGATATAATACACTTGGAGATTGGAACCTTAGAATAAGTACAACTTGTGGAATGCACAGGTAAATAATGAGGAGATAAGAGATTGATTTGAAGTGGATATGAACTAGCTTGATAGTCAATCGTTTTTAATTGAATTGTTTATCATATTCTGCTACAAGATTTTCTTTGCGAGCTTAGTACTATTGAATTCTTAGAATCTTATGCATTACTAGAGGACAAGCAATAATTCAGGTTTGGGGATTTGATAACTCTCCAAAAGAGAGTTATAGGAGTTTTTATGGTGAATTTTAGCTCTTTATTTGATAAAATATCTATGCTTTGAAAATAGAATTGTTTGGCTTACCTTTGTTTTGCATTTGAACTCTTGAAAATTTCCATATTGTTGAATTATTCTATTTAAAGCATCAATTGAGTGTGATTATTGAGAAATTTGTACTCAATTACTTTTGATTTCAGCTATTTTATTAGCAGATGAACGAAGAAGTATTATTCGAGCAAAAGGTTGCCAAAATATTGATCGAACATTAATATAACAAAACAAAAGTAGATATTATGCGCAAAAATAACGGAATTTTAAATCAATAAGATAAAATCTTTCTTTTCAAAATTTAGCAGTCGTGGGATGGATGACACGTGGATTATTTGACCTCATGAGCTTTCCAATCACAAAACTACTTATAAAAAGAAAAGTATGCCGCCAAAGGCAAGAGAGTCGTTTTTTAAGATTATTTTAGAGTCCAACTACCAAGAGTTTGGTTCAAGTTAGGGTCAAAAACTATTTCCACTACTTTTCAGCACAAGGATTGAAGCCAAGGAATCAAAGACAAAGGAGAAGCTGTAGAACAATATATTGTCAGTGAAAGCTGAAGTGGAAAAGAAGATTCATTCAGAATTTTTATTGGAGCATAGAATTTTGCACCATTCTTCTCTTCACATTACTTATCTTTATGAACTCGTTATTTTTATTTGTTTTTCTGGTTTTTTGTTATTTTAGCACGAACTAATCACCTTTAGGCGAGGATTAAGAGGTGATGTTATTGAATTGATTTAGAACTAAAGTAAAGTTTGTTGAATTGAATTATTTTTTAAGGTGTTCTTAATTGATTAACATTTGTGTCTGTCTAGGCAATACGTATGAATAACTTCTCTAAGTTTCGGGAGAAAATAAGAGAAGTAGGTTGCCTTTAAAATACGCTAGCCTCTTGATTAGGTTAGTTTCCGGCTAAGGTGGAAGGTTAGAAATAATCACTCACCTAATGCACGAATACAACAAGTTTAATTCATATAGGTTAAAAGGACTTAACTTAAGATATTTAAGAAATCTAAGAGGATTCTAAAACTATTGTTGTGTGATTCGATTCTACAATTCTTTTGCTTAAGCATTCTATCTCAAGGAAAATAACATCAAATCTTAAGCCAAACCTATTCATTCATATCGTTACAATCTAAAAGCATTTGTTTTACTTTGTCATTTACTGTAGTCAAGCATTAGTTAACATAACAATCATAATCATTTATTTGTTCACTTTTAAATTCACAGAAAGTTGTGTTAGAACAAGTTGGAATCTACTAGTAATCCCCGTTGGGACAATATAAATACTTATTACTTGCTGCTGATTGTATACAATTGCACATCTTTAGTGTAGTTATCATTAAATATTTTGACTTCGCCCTGCACAAACAATAATAATCAAACATTTTTATTGAACCTTGTCAAGTCTGATGAAAAACTTCCTGGCTAAGATAATCTTCATCTGAGCTCTAGAATGAATGCCAAAAAGATCTTGCATATTATCACACAAGTCTTTCGAATTCGAAAAACCCAATGTGTAGCAATATTCAGAGTCAGAGTTGTAAAGCCAAGTGAGTAGAGTTGATTCATAGAAACCCAAGCTTCATACATTGGGTTCAACATTTAAGCAACTTCATCACCTTTTCTTTTTAAGTTCAACAATTGTGAGGTTGGAAGATTGAACCATAAAAAAAATTAGCGTCAAATTATTTATGAACTTAATGTTTCATTGGTTTGTTTGAGGAATATTTGTGGGCACTACTTGGTACTCGGTAGCCTTCAAGCTTATAGTTGCGCAATAATATAGATTGTGGTACCAAGCTTATAGTTGCGCAAGAGTTTGAGCAAGATTTTGGTACAAACAAATTTTAATTATGGACTTTGTAAACATCTTCAAAATCAATTTAGAACGAAGTCATTCATTTTGGATTGTACTCCATTTTTTTAATAAAAATTTCTCACCAAACAAATTTCTAACAATTCCCATGCATTAAATGTTAAAAAAAAAATTGCCAAACGCAAGATGATTATATATGAAATAGTAATAATTATTATATAATACTTTTCTATTGGATGATAACATGATAAACACTCATTTGGGTCATTTTACCTTTTTTCCTTTTTTTGAGTTCAACATGTGAGGTGTGAGATCCTCATCTTACCTATATACATTCATACTTGATGCATAACTTTGGCTATATGTATAATTTAAAAGGGTGGCTATTGTTAATAAATTTCTTTTTATTTTTTTGCTATAAATGCTAGTAATTCTAAGTTCTTCTATGCATTAATAGATACTTATCAATATTATATTTCAAACTAATTGCTTTTGAAAAACCTACATACCCAAACTCAATTGTCATACATCTATCATTTTCTTTTCCTACACATCTAATTTATATCAAATCTAATTTATATCAAACAAGAAATTATTTTATTTCTCATTCTCTATTAGCTCATTCGAGAAGTGCATGATACATGGAAGTTCATAAAACCTTGCTCGTCTTGAACTTATAGCATTGCCCATGGAGAGCTAATCAAGAAGGTATGTTTATCCAAACCCACTAGTCACACTAAAAAGCTTCTTCATAATAAACTCAATTTTTATAGTCTTTCTTTTAACTTCACTATCAACCTAACAATGACTTCATTCACCAACTTGAACATAGCTCAGGTGATTAAGACATAGATCAAAAGATCATAAATTCAAATCCAAAACACTCGTTTATTCTCAAAAGTCTAAGTATATATAGATGTTTGTTACTTGTATGTTTATCCACTATTTTCCTATTCCCAAGACCAAGAAACAGAGTCTTCGCACCAAAATTCAAGGCCTTAAAACATGGCTCTGGTCTATTGTTTAAAAGAGTTAAGATGAGATATATAGATTAAACTTCATAACAGAAACTCCAATATATATATAAAGTAATCAAAGTTGAGAATCATGCTACTACAAGTCTTCCGAGTAGTATCAAGAGGTACACTTCAATCCTATGAAGAATAAAAAGATTACCACAAACAGCAATGAGTATAACGTTACATTGATTATTGCTAGCAAGTCATTCATCCTTATTGATACATCAACACACCAAACTTAAGGCAAGGAAATTTATGAGTTGCATCCCAGAAGATAGATATTAGATGGCGTCAGGGACTGCAACGATAAATCACTTTCCAACTATTCTTCTTCTTCTGCCTCTTCCAGCCAATTCACAAAGGGTTCCAGTGCCTTCACGAAGCTCTGCCTGTTGCACATATACAACCAACGATTAAGCTTTCATTAATTCCATATTAACTAAACCTAGAATAGAAATTCATGTAAGATGATTCGCGCAACTAGAAAATGGAGAACCGCAAAATATATAACCTTGACATACCTGCCCTTAGGGTTTGTTCCTTTCCGGAACCAGTGGAGTATGGTGTCCTCGGCCAGGACATCCTGATCATACAGAGACCTTACAATTTCGGGGAAAAGTTTCATCAGCTTAGCATCCTCATAACATTGCATCTGAACTTTGTAGATAAGCTCCAGCTCAAGTTTCCCTGTGCTACAGAAGGTATTCAGCAGATCTGCCCATGTTTTCACCTACGCATATAAGGATAAGATCAATACCTCCAACCATTTTTTTTTTGTCTATATTTTCAAGGAACAGCCTTTAACTCAAAAATTGATGTCAAAACAACTAGATAGAAGAGATATGCTCAAGCCTGATGCAAACCACTGATCTGAATGGCGCCTTTGACATAAAAAGAATAACATCGGCTAAACTACTTTGTATTAGTTGGGCATTTACAGTAAATAATAGGGTCAATCCCTAAACAGCTAGTCTAACAAAACTAGCCTCTCTTCACAACTTGCCTAACCTCCTATATTTGAAAGGGAAAATTTGTTTTGAAAAATAGATGACTCTGAGTTTGAAAAGAGTTATAACGATAACATGTATAAATTATATTTTATAACAGAAACTCAAACAGAGAAGTAATCAAAGCTGAGAAGTAATGTCACACCTATCATCAATCAGCCAGTAATCTAACTCTCAAAGCCAACACCTTTTGTATCAACAATTCATGGAATACATCCAAGACATCAGGTTTGATAATATCCCAGAATATCTTAAGAAATTTGCCAGAGTAACAATTTTATTTTTCTGATAAGACACTATAAAGAGAAATATATTAAAGAGATGTCAAAGAAAAGGAACAACCTAGGGTTAGAAGAAACCCTGTCCCCCAAAGACAACTACTTCAAAAAGACCCTCCAATTTGTAATATATTCATTGAATGGTTGTAATTACCCAAAAAAAAAAGTTCAAATCAAATCAAATAAAAAATTGTGATTTGAACTTGTACACTATAGACCCATATTCTCTTTCTTCTAAAAAATCCCAAGGTTACTTTTCTTCCAGGTAGCCCAAATAATTTAACTCACAGGCGCACAGGGTCTCAACCCTACTATGAAGAGAGTGGGTTGAGACTCCCCACGTAGAAGAGCAAGCACAAGCAAGCAAGTCGACACGACATGTCAATGTCAAGCAAGTAGCTTGACCCAGTAAGTAAGTAGCTTGACATGGCAAAGCAAGCAAGCAACTTGACATAAGTGAGAAAGTAACTTGACATGGTAAAGTTAGCAAGTAGCTCGACAAGGTGAGCAAGTAGCTTGACACGTTCAAGCAAGCAAGTAGCTCGACAAGTCAAGCAGGTCGCTTGACAAGTCAAGTAAGCACCTCGACAAGTCAGGCAAGTAGCTTGACATAGTCAAGCAAGCACCTCGACATGTGTCGTCCGTCAGGCCAAGAAAGGGCCGAAAGAAAGTGTCGTGATGCGACCAAGAAGGATGGTGCATCACCCAACACACCAAAGATAAAGTGTGCAAGAAAGATAAGTTAAAGCTGAAGTGAAAAGAGGGACAACAGAAGTGTCTAGGTGGCTCGAGCGGGCCTGGTGGGAGTTCCGACGAATGACTCTGGAGTTAGATGCATATCAGTGAGATATGTAAGCATGCAAAGTTCCAGGTGAGGCCTACGTGAGCTACCCCATGGCACATGTGTGTGTCATGGCGTGGGCGAGCGTCGCAATATGAGTGTCTTGGATGTTTCCTTCGAGGATGGGAATCTCGGGAACAGTGTCGGGTGGCACGGGTGTGCCGACATTGCACCTTCTCCCATGGGCCAAAGGTTTGGTATTAAGGTCGGGCTCCAGCACGGTATGTGCAAACGAGATGGCATGGTCGCAAGTGTCGACGTGCCTTGTTAGATGTCCGAATGGATGGATGTTCGAAAGGTCCAATGTGAAAGAAAAACCCATGGGTCGGTTCTCGCAAAGCGTGCCCAAACTACCGAAGAAGCTGGATGACCTCCCTAGGTTCGGGATGGCATCCTAAAGTGTAGTGAGGGATTCAATGAGATTTGCAACTTGTCTCAACCCCGTTGAAGGTCGTGACACATCAAGGTCCTTGCTTGGTGGTGAAGCAGAACGATCGAAGAGCGAGAACTAAGATGGCAAGAAAAGATGCGACGACGCGTTTGAGAGACCTTGGCCTAGAGTAGAGGCAAGGTTAAGCCACGAGAACTTGGCCTAGAGTAGAGGCAAGTTGGCTAGGGTCGCGATGAGAAAAGAAATGCACAAAGGGGCGATGTGCATTGCCGAGAGTAAGCTAAGTTGCAAGCGTAGTTGTGAACCTTCACTTGTGTGTCTATGCCAACGATGAGCGAAAGGAGCTCTTACGTATGGATAGTCGGGTGAATGTGCGAGATGACCTCGTGATGCAAGATTACAGATGCTCGATCGAGGAAGAAAGAACCTCGCCATGGTCCGACAGAGTTGAATGACTGGAGAAAAAGAATGTTGGGGCTAGAATTAGCCTTACGGCTGGCCATGATCGGGGTAAGATTATGGCGCCGCACGGTGCGAAAAGGTGTGACCGTGACATTTGGTATCAGAGCCATGTTGTGTGCGTTTGTCGGACCCGGACTCTTTGAGCTTGGCAAGTGCCAAAAGTAAAGGTGTACTTGGTCGAGGGAAGTCAAACCCCGTCAAGAAAGTAAGAACCAAGCTCTTATGCCTGAGGGCTTGGGTGTCCCGAAGAAAGTGAGACAAGAAGATAAAAAGGCAATGTTTTAAACAAAGCTCCCAAAAGTGGTGGAGCCATTTCGAAAAGCCAAATGTGGAGTGAAGCCACAAAGAGAAAAGTTGCATGTCAGTGACCTCGAGAATTCAACAAGGAGGCAGAGACTGAATGCAAGAAGAGAAAAGAAGAAGAAAAGCCAAGCTCAAGTGACGCTCCAAAAAGTGTTGGAGCTAATTTTCAAGCCAAATGAGAAGTCAGCCACGAGAGAGAAAAGTTGCACGTCAGTGGTCCCGAGAATCAGAGAGAGACAAGGCCGAGTCAGCCTGCAAGAATGCAGTAAGAGTTGACAGCGATGGTCCGTATTCAGAAGGGGGGTTAGAGACTGAGTGCAAAGAAGAAGAAAAGTGGCAAATCATGCGTGGATGTCATGTGGGGCGATGTTAGTATAGGTAAGAGAAGCCAATTGCATGTGCTCGCCTTGAGTCCTGATATGCCAAGAAGAAAAGCTCTTAAAGTGACAATAGATGATCTTTGGGAAATCTGGGGAGTAAGTTCACTTGCCTGGATTCCCTCATCAGCCAAGAAAAGTTTGTTCAAGTACGTCCATGTTGTTTGCACACTAAAGCGAAGCTAAGGGAGATGGGTTAGGAGAGAAGCCTAAGCTCCAGTCTCCCCCGAGACAAGTTCAGATAGTCACTTTCGAGGTAGAGTAAAGGCCCGGGTGACATTTGCTCAAGTCAAGAGCGCAAGAGATGAGCCTGATTGCGTTGGTGTTGGCAGAACCTTGATGCATTAAGAAAGAGTGGGTAACGCTTGGTGCATTTTGGCAATATCAGTGTCAGTTCAATGCGGGGAAGTCGTAAGCAACATGTGACAATCAAGAGTAAAGTGCCCGACAGAGGCACAAAGAAGAAAAGAAAAGAAGAAGAGTAAGAGAAGGGCAGAGCTATGCCCAAAGTGCCCGACAGAGGCACAAAAGAAGAAAGGGAAGAAAAGAAGCGTGAAGTGGGTTTCGAGAGTAAACAACATTGCAGCTTAGTCAGCCACAGTTGGTGGCCTTGAAGAAGGGTTTGGTTGAAGGGCAGTGCCAACCCAAGAAGCAAGCTTAAAAGAAAGAGTGTTAGTTGTCTCGCCATGTGCAGATCGTCAGTTGCTCAGAGAATGTGAGAATTGAAGCCAGGTAGGGCTTGAAGCAAGGGCCACGTGTGCCCAAGTTTAGTGTAATGCCTGATATTACAGGTTTCGGGCCAAGTCTGAATGGAGGTCGTGAGAAGGTCCACGAGAGGGAACAGTACTATAGAAAAGATTTCACCAAGTTGATGTTCGTCTGAGGCGCTGAGATAGAAAGCAGAGTCAATTAGCCAGTCTAAAGAAGAAAGTCGTCATCGACAGCGATGGCATGATTATGTGGGGGAGAGTGTTACAATCCTAAGTGCAGAAAGAGGATTGTAACCCCACAGAATGTCATCGAGGACGATGACAAAGTTTAAGTGGGGGAGAGTGTCTCAACCCTACTATGAAGAGAGTGGGTTGAGACTCCCCACGTAGAAGAGCAAGCACAAGCAAGCAGGGTCCAAGAAGAAGCTCTTACATATGGATAGTCGGGTGAATGTGCGAGATGACCTCGTGATGCAAGATTACAGATGCTCGGTCGAGGAAGGAAGAACCTTGCCTATGGTCCAACGGAGTTGAATGACTCGAGAAAAAGAATGTCGGGGCTAGAATTAGCCTTAAGGCTGGCAATGATCGGGGTAACATTATGGCGTCGTGTCGAGCCCTAAGCACCTGACATGGCTTGCGAAGGCTTTGCACGAGCCAGTGTCAGTGGGCGTGAGATGGGCAACACGCCGGGTGAAGCAAAGCAGCGGCATAGAGCGTCGACAGTCGATGTAGTGGACCAGTTGATGTGAGGTTAACTTGGGCACTGGCAGGCGGGCAATGGGCGGACGTGTGCGAGCTTGCGTACACACATAGGTAATCGGGGGCGCAGGAGGTGTGCCCAACAACTGGACACAGGAGCGCGCGCAGGCGTGCAGGCGCGCACAGAAGGCGTGCCCTCGCGAGGGTAGGACACAGGCGGGCGATCCAGCCAACATGGCAACAAGCGCGTGCGCAAGGCAGCGCGGAGGCCGGAAGCACGCACAGGCACAGCGAGGCACCAGCGTGCGCGCATCTGCGCACGGCAAACACACAAGGCGCGCAAGGCAGTGCGCGTGTCTGCATGGCAGCGAGCGGGAATTCTGCTTCGGGCGAGAAACGTGAGCTGCGTGAGCTTCAAGCTGGGAAGGTGCTTTCCAACCCTACAAAGACAGGGAAATATTGGGAAAACGAGGCGTGGCAACACTAGCTCACAAGCACAGGGTTGACTAGCATTTTGTGAGGCGCCAAAGGGCAAAAGGAGTTGGACTCCCCCAATGGCGCGCAAACTTGACACGTGGCATCTTGTGAGCGAGTGTATGAGAAAAAGTAGCCTAGTAGAGTAGTGCTCCTAAAATAGGGGGTAGTGGGAGGTTATTCCTCAACCTCCACCTCCCCCAGTGGGACAGATGAGCACCACCCATGTCTTCCTTAATTTTAGGATCTCCCACATATTTAGGAAAGTAGTGGTGAGTAGGTTGTTATGGGGCAACCACCCACCACGCCCCTTCTTGTCTATAAAAGGGCAAACCTACGAATTGTGTAGGGGGCCTTGAAGCATTTGTGTAAATGTGCTTTATCGAGAAAGCCTTGTAATTGCTTGTGAATAAAAGTTTATTACTTGGTGAATCTTTGTTCTTCCTATTGTTCCTCTTTACAAGCAACGAGAGAGAGAGAGAGAGAGAAAAGAGACGAGGCTGACTAAGG
>JAOANK020000049.1:2770714-2786104 GCA_026257165.2 Telfairia occidentalis | reverse complement strand
AGGATCATATAATTCACTTGAGGAAAGTCTTCTCAAAGTTACGAGAGAACCAGTTATATGTCAAGAAAGAGAAATGCAAGTTTTGCCGTGAAGAAGTGATGTTTCTCCGACATTGGGTGAGCAAAGGGAAGATCCGAATGGATGAGAGGAAGGTCAAAGCCGTGTTGGAATGGACCGCCCCATCTAAAGTACTAGAATTGAGATCAAGATAAGAAATTTTCCCCTGGACAGATAGGATCAAGAAACTCTATAACACATTGGTGACATTTGCAGAGGTTACATAGAAACAGCCAAGAAAACTCTTTCCAAACTCGATTTGATGGAAGCTTCCATTAAAGTGAAAGAAAATCCTCTGGGCTTTATTCCAACTGAGGTAGAGATCCCATCAACCTTTGAATCCCCTATCATCGTTCAAATCGATCCTTTTTTCTTGGTCGAAAACCTTCTTGGTTACATGGCCAGAGTGCATGGGGATTTTCCAATTCCCGACAACTCCAAACGGTGAATCATAGAGACCGAGGTGAGAGAGAAGAAAGGTAAAAGTATTTTGGGCCCGTACGTTGATCAAACCAAAAAATCAGGCTCCCACACCGTTTCTGGAAACCAAAATACACCACCCATTATCCCTTGTCCTTTCATTGAAAAATCGAGACCCACATCTGATCACTTGTCTGTCATTTGTGATAAGTCAACATCACCAATTGTTTTGGAACCCTCGACAAGCGACCTTGGTTTTTTGGGAGCCACAACTAACTTACACATCAGAGGCTTGTCACACGTCAACCCTACCCCTTCTTTCTCTCCCACCGCCGCCCGCACCTCACCATTCACTGAACCTACTCTAATCAATCTTGACCCGAACACCACAACCAACATTTTTCTCCTTTCTGACCCTATAACTCCACCCAAGCCCAAAACCCCACCAACCCACAACAATCCGACCCTACCCGAGCTTACTAACCAGCCGAAACTACCCAACCCATTAACCCACTTGGACTGAATCTTACCCGACCCATTAGCCCACTCGAACTTAACCTTACCTGACCCATCAACCCTCCAAACATCACCTAACAAACTCCCAATGAACATCTCCAGGAGAAAATCCGACCTCATCCCTAGTACGAAGCACCATACATCACCCAAAACTCCGAGTTAGGCTATGAATCTCTCCTTTCCAAATTTGTTTAATGTGGTTTCCAGACCTAATTGTTTGAGGCATGGGATCTCTAGCATTCATCATGGAAATTAGATACTCGTAGAAATTTGTTGAATGAATATTTGGAGTTTGTCTCTTCATTATCCATTTTGAATCATTTCTCTAAAAAATGTGTAAGATAAAGTCATTTAGAAGCTAGATCCCTCGGCCATCTTTTCTATGAAATCTATGACAAAGTCTCTTGTATCTGCTCAACCTATGCCTAAAGATGCATTTAGGCCATATGGAAATCGAAAAGCCCAAAAAAATTAATGTTTTTTCTTGGATCTTACTGCATGGGCATCTTAATTCAATGGACAACCTACAAAAGAAGCTCTCTCATTCAGCTTTACAACCTTCTATTTGTGTTTTGTGCTTTAATGATTTCGAAAGTCAAGCTCACATTCAATTTCATTGTAAGTTTGCAAAAGCTAGCTGGTTTTCTTCATTGAATATCTCCAATTTGAGCTAGGATTTCTCAAATGATACAAAAAGTAACTTTCCGCAGTTTCCTAGTGGTCCCTCCTTTTCTTCTAGAAGCCACTTATTATGGACCAACGCCAAAAAGGCGTTGGTCTTTGAATTATGGTTCGAGGGCAATCTAAAGATTTTTGAAGACACACGTAAGCCTTGAGAAAAAATGTTTTGCCATTGTTAAATTTAAGACCTCTTTGTGGTGTCCTCCCTCTAAATATTTTGAGGCTTTCTCTCCTAATGATATTTGTTTAGATGCTTTCATTTATCCCCCAAAAGTTTCTCGTATTGATAGCTTTCTTATTTATTTTCTTTTCTTTTTCACTCTTTATGGAGTTCGTATCCATTTTGAATTTCGTATCTTTTCATCCATTCAAAAAATTGTTTCTTGTTTAATAAAAAAAACTCTATTCAAAGAATTGATTAGGGCCTCCATTCAATTCCATTTGGAATAAACCTAATGTCATCTTCAATATTAAGTAAAGATTCTTGAGAAAATGAATAATTTCCACCTCACTCAACCTTTCATATAGTTTTTTTCTGGGAACCTTCCATAACTAATGCCATTTTCAGATATTAACTCTTAAAGAGAACTATTCTATGCAACATGTTGTCTGTTAAAAAAAAGCCATAATTTCAATCACCCACATCCACTTGATTTACACTTTTGAAGAGAATTAATCAATGCATTCTTTCCTTAGTACAAATCTATTGTCTTACTTGAGCACAGTTGTAATCTCAATTTGGATATTATTGAAAAATCTTTTCTCAACCCCCAAGGGGGGCCATTGACTAGCCCCTACCTAGAGGTCGCAAGTTTGAATCACCGGGGTGTGCTCCATAATAGTTAATAAGAAAAACTCTTGACGAATTTTGACTCTGGACCTTGGAGCGGGCACAGACTTGTAAAAAAGAAAAATGTCCTCTCATCTTCCCCATGGATGTAGGCTTATAAGCGAAAACCACACAGGTTCTTCAAGAATTCTCTTTACAGTTTGCAGCATGAGTTCATGAATTTTCTCTTTAGATTTTGCAGCAAACAGGTTCTTCATAAACTTTCTCTTTACATTTTGCAGCTACATAGTTTAATTTTTTTTTTTTTTGGCTCTACATCGTTTATAATATAAAAATACATAAAAAGAATAGTTATCCAAGAATTAGAAAGTAAAAGTTGAAGATAGTTGGATACTATTACCTTGAGAAGTTAACACTTAGATTAGACAAATTAAGATATCACAACCTAGCTATCTCCCTCGGTGAAGCCAATGAAGCTAATCAAGGAAGGATAACAAGGATCAAAATTGTGTGCTCTTAGGTTTCATAAATCTAAGCTAGGATCTTCAGGATGTTTTAAGTGAGATTATGTGCCTTGCATTACCTTAAAAGTTTCATGGTCCAAACTATTTTGGGACAATTTTATGAGGTTGAAGATTCTCTAACATAATATTTTGTGTGCTAGTTCATGTTGCATTTTGTTAAAAATACATTTGAGAATTGTTTAAGAAGTTTATAGAGATGCAGATGACATTATCTAGAAGGAAATTTTTTCGGCTACATGGAGATCTAGTTTATTCGGTAGGAAAATGTACAGATGAAAGAAGTACTAAGATACCCACCCAAACACCAAGAGGAAATCACAAAAAAGAAATGCAATTGGTTAAATAAAGCATTCTTTGGATAAAAATATTTTAACTACTCATATTTTCTTACAGATTGGAAAGCCTTTTTGTAATATATATTCTCTTGGTGGAGAGTTGGTGAGGCTACCTATCTTTCTCCAACTCCCATTCTTTTAATTATGATTTTTCTTAAGAAGATGGTTTCTTTCACACAAGGGGGAACACCAAACCTATTTTAATTAAGTGAAGTGAAAATAATACAAGTGTGTGATTAAGGTTACCTGACGAAGAGCTGAATTAGCATTCTGCTGTTGGTTCTTTCCAGACCACTGAACAGCATCCATTATGACATCCCACAAAATTCGAACAACCTCAATATCAGGTAAATTGGCATCTCTCATACGGTGCTTTACAGTTTCTATGACTTCAGCAATGTCAGTTTCCTCGGCTATTTGAGTTGTTAAAGCAGATTTCATTTCACTTAGCTTCACATCAAACATTTTCTTCGCGTTGTATTCTACCAAGGGTACCAGCCCTTCTTTGCTGAAAAATTTAAACGGTATAAATGAAGTCATGAAAGTATAAAAAAATTGATTAAAGATTATAAATTTAAGAGAACAATCAAAATCATAATATTGTATTTCTTAAATTACCACTATATCACATAATTCTACAAAATCCAGGGATGGACTTTAGCATTCACAAAACTGAAAATTTATCACAAACAAATCAGAGGTGGCATCCTATAAAAATTAATCATGAGATAAGCTGAAACAATAATTCGGATGTAAAAACTGTGTCTACCAAAGAACGACCAGCATAACTAAAAAAAACATACAAGGAAATCTAAAAACAATGAGAGAACACAAAAATGTCATGCATTCATAGACCAAACATCTATGATAGTAAAGAAAATGGATTTTTTTTGTAATAGCTAGCAATTTTCTTGTAAAAGAACACAAAATACTTCTCAGCAAAATCTATGCAGAATACATAATATACTAACGTGAAATGCTCAGAAAAGCCTTCAGCAGATCGCTTTGCTGAGGGAAAGAAGTCTAGAAGATTGTCTTCCACTTTGCCCCTCTTCAGGATGGAAATCAAATCATCAAGGCTATTATCCATAAGATACTCTTTGAAAAAGTCAGTTATAAATGAAAGAACTAGCCCTTTGGCCACAAGATTATCCTTAAGCAATGGCTGAAAAACAGTCTCCGGTGGAAGGCCAGATAGCTTCTGTGAGAAGGCAAGGGCTGTGAAAATTGCAAGTTTTTTCCTTTCATTTTCCTCAAAGAACTCAAGCGACTGCAAGAACCTTCGCATAACATTTTCAAGATACTTTATGAGAAATGGCCTGCGCCTCAAAATTTTCTGTATGTAGATTACAGATGGTAGAATGGCTTCACGTTTAGGTTCACAGTCAATTATAGAGTACGTATGACGCTCTCCCTCATCAGGTTTTGTTGTTCCAGGCTGTGTACGCCCACCAGTGAAAATAACCTGGGATTATAACAGGAGAGTGGAAATCGAATGCAAATTAGCTGAACTTCCTTTTCAATGCATAAATCAATAACTGAAAATGAATATTTGCAATGCTGCACAATTTCTTTCCATTGCTTTTGTGGAAGACTCCATAAGATGCAAAAAAAATACACGTCTTGATTAATAGGATAACTCCAGCTCTATGATTAAGAGAAAAATACAAGAAACAGTTCAATAAAAAATTAAATATATAAATCTCACCGTCAGCAACCAAAAAAAAAGACCTTAATAAAATTCAAGCTTTGCACGCAACCTAACTGTATTAGCAAATGTGACAACCAGATCTTCCAATAGATTACTTCCAAATCCAAGATCTTGCAACAATCAAAATAATAAATGAACATATTTTTCATCGTATCCCCATGAGATCATGCTTCTATAGTTCTATTCAACTGTCAAAAGTTGGGGAGTTGCATATAAAATCTTATTTCTATGAAATAAGCTTTCTAGTAAGCTTAAAACATCAAACGGATTTTTTGTGGAGAATCACTCCATTTTTTCCCTCATCAAATGTTGATGAACTGGGGTGAAAACCCTTTTCTTCATAAAACACTTACATATATCGAAGTCTAATTCCACAAACCCTAGGCGTTTAAATGCTGCTGCAACAAGGACCCCAGTTGTCATACCATCAGCAACACTGCCCAAACCACTAGAAAGCCTAGCTGGCCATCCTGGTCACTGCCAAACAGCAACAGGAAAGTTTAAAATCAAGAACATCTTCAGAAGAAGCTGAAGAGTTGATATTGCAGCCACCAAGTAGCAACAGGAAAGTTTAAAACCAAGAACATCTTCCCTTAGGTAGTCATCGCCTCTCTAAGAAGATTAGGTGGTATACTTTCCACATAATTTCAGTAGGCGACCAATCAGTATTCACTAGCTTAATGATTCACCTGTTGATGGGTTATCATCCCAGAAGTGAAGATAATATCTTGGAGAATAACACCGTCTCGCACAATTTGGCTACCTTTCAGGTGATTTGGCTTAAGAGACACCAGAGAATTTCAACATGGAAAGCCTAGATATTCAGAAGAAGCTGAAGAGTTGATCTTATTTCCAGCTTCTAGAACGAGCTCTGTCTAATTCTTTTGTAAGTATTGGTCTCAAGCCAATTTTTTTAATTGAAACAGAAACAAAACGTATCAAGTGAGAAGTTACAAATAGTTGTGAAAGAAGTTTCCAAACTAAAAAACAAATGAAACCAATAAAGAAACTCTCTCAAGCCTTCCAAATGCAATAACACAAATCCCATACAAAAACTTTCCCCACCGGACAAAATTGCAAGAAAACATTAACCTGAAACTCTTTATCTAAGAACACCCATCCTGAACAATTTGAAACCTCTTCCAACCCCTTGAACTTATTAAATAGCTTGAAACTCCTTTCTTCGCCTATCCTTTATCTCCTAAGAAAAATCTATATCATTTCCATCCACCATTGTAATCACCAACTGGAAGAACTATTATACTTTTCTCCTTTCATTCATTTGATAATGTCACAATCTCTGCACTCCAACCATGCTAGTTTACGCTTTTTTCCAGCCAAAACATGCCCTTAGGGCCTTATCATAACTTATCATCTTAAAGAACTTGGATCACTTTGAAGAAATTAAACTTAAAGACCATCCCCAATCACCACAATGGCTCCCAAAGTAATCTAATATAAAAAGATGAAAATCTTGTCTTTTCTTCATTTTGAACTCAAAACACTGAAACCAAATACTAAACTAATAGAAAATGACTTATTAACTGCACTTCAACTACTTGATTCCATCAATTGATCTCCATATTCAACTCGGCAAAGTGAGTGAAAGTGAGGGAGGGCCACTTCATCTTCCAAAATATTGTCGATCATATCAATAAAGAAAGATAAAGAAACAGGAATGATGTATAGAGCAAATTAGATAAAGAAACAGGAATGATGGATAGAGCTAATTAAATTACTCTCATTTAAAAGGTACAAATATTGATCTTCCTTTTTTTTATGGAAAACCAATGATAAACGGAAGAATACAATGGGCAATACAAAAGGGAAGAAAGCCCGCTACAAAGGAGCCTTTACAAATGAGACCAAACCATTACAAAAAAAGAGCTCAAGTACTAACAATAAGAGATAACGATCGTGATGGAGAATAAGATTTTTTTTTTCAAATCTGCACCCAAATTAGGAGTTTTCCTTATCAAACTCACTCGAAAATTCAAACTTGCTCAGAGGTTGCAGATCTTAACCAATGTGGCCACCCCTTGGGGCTGAGAATAAGGATGTCAGAAAGAGAAGAATAAATAAGACCAGCCACTCACTTTAAGAGAGGTTTTCTTACATTCATCTAATATTTCTTGCATGTTTAATCAAATGTTGTAAAGCTAAGGTCCCAGGTAGGGCTCCTAGGTCCCAACTGATTTAAGGGCCAAATCACTCACAAGGAGGCCCAACAAATTTAAGGGCCAAATCACTCACAGAGCGTGAAAGATATGAAGCAAGTTGATCCATCCATCTACACCTCACCACAATTATAATCCCAACTAGCATAATTTTGGGGAGATTAATCTTAAGCCTAGAAGCTACCTCACCAACCATTAAAAAGTGTAGTTTCCATTAGCAAATCAAAAGGTTCCATTACTCTAAAGAACCAAACTGAAACTAACCAACAAGCACATTGTATGAACTAAGAAGCCTGTAGAACCGTTAGCAAATTTGTTCCAAGTTCCACTAGCCAAAAAAAAAAACAGTAAAAGCATTCTTATTTTCTTGAATATAGTAGAGATAGTAATTCAACATATGTTGGAAAGGTGAAATCTATGGAGTGTCATTTTCAAGGGCTTAATGGAGTATGATCCAACCTCTCATAGCCGCAAGAAGCACTTATGAATTGAGTTGAGGGATCTTATCTACTGGGTGTGTAAAAATCCAATAAAGGCAAGAGAACCAAAGGTGCAATTTTTGTAGGGAACTTGGATGAATGCTGAGTAGGCACGACTTCAAAGACCATTGAGGGACCCATTGAGTTAACAATTGGATTGAACTTCCTATTGACTCTTTTTGGATGCCATAGTCTTTCCTGTTATATCTCAGTGGAAATGCTCTCCCATATTCCAACACTATAGCTTTTCTTCTTTTTTATCCAATTAGCAGGGCTTTTTGTGACTCCATTGGATTGGGGCTTTTGCTCACCTTCTTTTATAATTTCATACTATCAATGAAATTGTTTCTTATCAAAAGAAAAAAAAACAATTTTGTTTGGGAATGGGATAATAAACGAATTTTACAGGACACAAGACCAAAGAGTTACAAAAAAATCCCTCCAACAACAAATCAAGGAAATGTTATGGTTTCCAATGTTTTTAAGGCGACCCCAAGTGCTCGCCTATGGCGAGGGGTGAGGCAACCTAGGGCCTTCGCGCCTTGACGTCATCCATGGCGAGCACCTTCAACAAGGCGCTCGTCATGATGCGCCTTGGGCTCGCCTTACGGCCACATCTCCTTTGTGCACGGCGAGCGCCCAGTGAAGTTAGAGAAAAAGCTAAAAAAACCTAAAAGAAGAAGCCAAAGAAAAGAACCCACAAAGAAGAAGGAAACCATTGAAACCAAAGAAAAGAACCCATGAAGGAAAAGCTGAAATAGCAGCTGCTGCTTCTTCTCCCGCTTCGGGCTAAAATCGCAACTTCTTTTTCAAGGCAACTCTTCTTCTTAAGGCGACTCTTCTTTTTCTTCAAGATTCTTCTTTTATTTTTACTCTATTTCATTTTTGCGTTCAAATCATGTTTTCATTTTCTTTTTTTATTATTATGTTTTCATTTTTATTCGGTTTTCATTTCTTTTTTTGTTTAATTTTGTTTTGATATAGATTTTTTAAATTCTGTTTTCATTTATTTGTTTAATTCTGTTTTAATCTTTTTAATTCTGTTTTCATTTTTTATTCCATTTCTTAATTTGGTTTTCATTTTTTAATTCTGTTTAATTTCTTTGTCTAATTCTACTTTAATATTTTTTAATTACGGTTTCATTTGATATATTTATTTATTCATTTTGTTTTTAAATTGTGTTTTATTATATAATTCTTCCTTAATATTTTTTTATTCTGTTTTCATTTTATATATTTATTTATTTATTATGTTTCTAAATTGTGTTTTATTTTTTTATTTTATTTAATTTTGTTTTCATTTTATATAATTATTTATGTATTCTGTTTCTAAATTGTGTTTTATTTTTTTTTATTTTATTTAATTCTATTTTCATTTAATTCTATTTTCATTTAATTCTATTTTTATTTTATATATTTATTTAAGTATTCTGTTTGTAAATTGTGTTTTCTTTTTTCTATTATCTAATTTTGTTTTCATTTTAAATATTTATTTAATTATTCTGTTTTTAAATTGTGTTTTCTTTTTCTTTATTATCTAATTCTGTTTTCATTTTAAATATTTATTTATTTATTTTGTTTTTAAATTGTGTTTTATACATACGCCTCGCTTCTCTCCGGTCTCGCCTTTTTGTTGCCTCTCACCTTAAGGCGATCATTGTCGCTCTGAGGTGTGCCTTGCACTCTGAAAACACGGATGGTTTCAATAACAATAGGCTTCCAAAGGGTCATCCAATCAACTTCAACTCAATGAAATATCTCCCTATTTCTTTCAAGCCAAATTTCCCATCACACCCAACCACAATGAGCCAAAGGGATAAAGTTTTGGCTAGAGAAAGTGACCCCTAACATAACATGGAGGAACATACCAATGGAATTGGTGTAGGCCAGAATAAATTCTGGTCAAATTAGAACATCCAAAAGCCTGTACACCAAAGCTTAAAAGAGAGAGTGCATCTAAAAAACAAATTACCAATGTCATCTGAGTTCCATATAAAGCAATAGTTTTTCCAAAGATATAATGATTGATCAAATCCCAATAAATGTTTGGATAGTTTTCATTTCCCCAAAACTACAATATAAAAAGCTAACTTATAACTCGAGACAATTTTCCCATCATAGAAGTTTGGAAGAGTATTAGCCAATACAAGCAATATTTACTCCTAAGCATCAGAAAAGAAAAAGGAAACTCAGCAAACATTTTACTCCATCCTCTAACAAACTTCCTCTTATAGTAACGAGCAAACTCTACTGGAAGAGAACCACTCTCAAGAAGAATTATCTGATATTCAATTTGAATCCACATAATATTATTACAAAATTCTTCTCAAATCACATAAATCCTAGACAGGAAAAAAAGAGAGAATTACAGAAGGGACCCTATTTGAACACAATCAGATGTCAGTGAAGAACCAAGGTTCGTACAAGCAACAGGTTAAAAAGACTATCTTATAGCAAAAAGATAGACCACTTCAACGAAGAAGACACAAACTATATCTAAAATATAAATTATTCCAGTTCTATTGCCTGCTCCACATAGCTGTAAAATTTTGGCATTCCAGTATCAAAGTGGCTATATATACTGTGTATAGACATTAACTAGAATTTATGGTTTATCCCTTCCTACAATAGCTGGATTGATAACCACTGTATAAATGGGAAAAATAATAACCAAGGTTTGATCAATATATCAACAAATGCGGCTAAAAAAATGAATTGGAGAAAATATTAAATTTTCAATCAACAATGAAGAGAACTTTAAAATGACAGAACAATAAATTGAATAGGTAGTCAAAAAGAATAAGACAATAGTTATGAAAATCTTGTTTTCAAACACTGATACAGAAATTAAGAGCCTCAAAGTGTTTCACATTTGGCAATATCATAGTATGAAAAGTGTGTGTACAACACAATCAAAATGGCTACCTCAAAGAAGGTGTCCCCGTATCTTGAGAAGTCAAGCTCTGAAGACTCAATGTTCTTGGCAATAAGTTCCTGTACAAGAAAATCTCATGATCAGATTGATAAAACTGTTAGTCATAATTATGCCAAAAAATATCTTGGCCATCATTAAAAATAGTGCAGCAATTACCAGATCACCAGCATTATCCAGATAAATCTGGACCACTGCATCAGAAAAAGACGCAGGGTCCAGCGGTATTGTAATATTCCGTTTGCGGGTCTTAATCCGCGTGCCACTGCCAAGTCAGTCAATCAATGGAGCAGTAAGTAGACAATTCATTGATGACAAGAATTTTTTTTAAGACTGATCATACAACTGAAGAAAATAAAAAATTCCTGAACAATTAAACAGTAGCATCATACACTAAAAGTTTGAACAGGAACAGAATTGAAAAAAAAAAATGGAACCATCTCATAAAGCTCCAGGTCTTTAGAATGCCAATGGCATATCCACAAATGGCAGACACGGATAGAAAAATGGTATAGTTGTGCTCTACTTTGCGGAATAAGTAACACAATTTATCACTATAAAATAGAAACTATCAAAGAAAGGGGAAAAAAATCATCATTAACTTCAGTCAAACAGCAGAAACATAAACATGCCGTACTGATCAAGAATGAGAGGGTAAAATGCAAAGCATTCATTAAATGTGAAATACAGTCCTTCAAAACTTACACCCTCAGAACCAAGTTAAAAACACAAAGCTCTGTTGAAGAAACACATACTTCTATGGCTGTTGGAAGAAAAAAGGTTACGGGTAATACTTTAAGGTTATCAAGGTATTATAATCCTTTTTCCATTTCTTAGGGATTGTATTAAGACGACTAGAAGGGGAACACCCACGTAACCTATCTTCTTATTCTTCTCAATGACTGCAGGTGCAGATACTATTAACTGGCCAGTTCCTAACTACAATACAATTCCTCGCTTACTCTGTCACAAAGAACCCTTAAATTCCATTCATCTGAATAATAGAGAAAAGCAGAATCAAATACCACACAGAGAAAATGATAATGACTCGTGTCAGATCGTAATAATCAGCTATGCCACATAAATCACGTTAAAATGCTCAAACAGAAACTAATTCCATGCAAAGAATAAACAGCGCGGAAGATGATAAAAGTAGAACAAGGCTTACCCAAGAGTGGGTTTCTCCTTCGAGCTGCATGTACAAAAAACAAGACAGAAGAGAAAAAACGAGTCAGATTACAAAGTAGATAACAGAAGTGTTCTAAATTTTGAGGAATAATCACAGGTCATATAATAAGCACACTTTTCACAAGGGGGAGGGCGTAAGTCGAGAAAAAATTAAAAAGCGTAATTCCGGGAGGTATATACTCTGATGGACGTGGAAAAAGTTAAAAATCTGTCAACATCCACTAGATTTCATCCAGTCAGATGCTTTATCTAACTTACAAATTGAAAGTCACAATCAAAAGTTGCAAAGGAAAGGAATTGGTCAAAAAGTCTAACACCTTGAACAAAAAATTCCGTGCTTTCAGGAACCCTAATTAAGTTATTAAATTTTTTCTTCCATACGAACACAAAACCAGATCCGCTATAACCCAAAAAACAAAGACCGAAAAATCGATGAACTAATAGCAAAAAAGCGATGGGATATCAAACCAAGAAGATTGATACAATACCAAAAAATCAAATAAACTAATCAAAAAAACAAAACAAAACAAATATCAAGTTTTGCATCAAAAAGCTCAAAATCTGAAACCGTAAAAGTGACCAAATCAAAAAGCGAACAGATCCAATGGAGCCAAATTCCGAATCGAAAGCACCAGCGAGACCTAACGAGAGAAAGATCAGAAAGAGAGAGAGAGAGAGGAAGAGATGAAACCTCATAAACCAAGACGAGTGAGGATCGGAAAAAGCTTTAGAGTCTGTAAAAGTCGCTTGAGTTCGTCGCTAGAAGATGACCGAGAGGCCAACGGAGAGAAACAGAGACAGATGGAGAAAGGGAGAAAATAAAATCGAGACTTGGGTTTCTGCTCGAGCGGGGTTATTTATTGAGAGTGGAATGTAATTACCTCGAAAAAGAGCGGGCCGATTGTAGTTATAGAGTAAAATAAGGACTGGATTGCAAAAATTAATCTTATCGTCAATCGCATAATTTCGTACAGTCTTCGGAGTAGCTTTTGTCAGGTGAGTGGGACCCACGTCCAACGCGTCCGGTCAAGCAATTCTTTGGTACGCTTAAACGTGTCGAAATGGTGAGGCATGCGAACGATTGATATTTTATACCATCAACTCAATAAAACAATTCACGAAAGCATAACTCAAGTAGCCAAACTAAACATATTTTAATTAGTTAAAAATATATATCTCTAACTATGTTTTAGATTAGTAAATAAACCGAAACGAAAGAAGAGACGTTTCTTGCTCGATGTCTTAAGTGCACTATGCTCCCCTTCAACAAATGAGAGTTTTCGGTGAAATTGGTGAACCACGCGAGCAGGTTATATGTGTGGAACAGAGGGCTCGTAGTACTTGCTAGCGCAATTATGTAGTGGAAGATTATTAGATTCAAATTCTTTCATCTTCACATGTTGTTGTACTCAAAAAAGAAAAACTCAACTAGTTAATGTATAGTTTCGACGAAAAGATCGTAAAAGTTCATGGAATCGAATTTCTAATCTTTACCTGTTAACTCAATAAAACAAGCCAATCTAGCTCAACTAACTGGTGAAAGTTATTTTATAGTAATAATTTAACATTCTCATTAGTTTTTTAAATAAAAACAAAATAAATAGGGATGAAATTTTTTAGTAATTTTTTTAATCAATTATGTTTTGAATATCCTAACGAGTAGATGTTCATGACTTTAATAAGTTGCACATTGTCAATCATCTCCATTAACTCCCATAACTCTTTCATTAGTTATAATTTTATTTATGTCAATCTTTGTCACTTCTATTTGAAATCTTATAAATAGGGGTTGTAGTGTTGGGAAAATTATGCTTCAAGATGAAATGACTACCCATAAACTATCTAGTACGGGGACATCTCGATGGGTTGTCCTATAGGCCCATAATACGTCATCTAAAAATTATGACCAATCATTGTGGCTTGTTTGCTATCTTTTTCATAATGACTTTAACTTCTCTATTTGATTTCCGCTTGTTCGATAGTCTGTTGGGGATATGTTGGAACAACCTTGTGTTTGATGTTTAACTAACAACTTGCTTAGTGCCATTTTTCATAAAATATGATCTTTCATCACTAATCAATACCCTTGGGGTCTAAAACCAGGTAAATATATCTTGCTTTAAAAACTTGATCATTGTTTCTTCGTCATTAGTTGAACAGGATATAGTCTTCATCCACTTCAATACACAATCTATCTCTAGCAAAATGTAAGAATGTCCTCACGATGGTGGAAGTGGTCTCATGAAATCTATCTCTCATACCATCAAATAGCTCTCTACTTCTAATATGAAGTTTGAGGGTATTTATCATAGCTTTGCATAAAAGTGCATGCATCTTTGAACAAGGTAGGCTAGTAATATCTACACTACAAGACTTTAGTTGTTGTCTTCTTTCCTCCAGTATGCCCTCCACTAACAACATAATTGAATGTCTCTAATTGAGCAGTTTTTTTCATATGAACCTTTCACATAGATATGGTCTACTATTTGATTTTTGTGCATTTTTTGTCTCTAATTTTAATTATAGCAGCAAAAGAATGTTGGAAAAATTGGATCGAATTTGGATCTCAAGCGTAGCTCACACACATTAATCAAAAAGCACATGTGGATTGCAATGACGACTTTTGATTAAAATGATTTTTTACAACAAAGTTTTTTTTAAAAAAAGCCTATGGGATGACAAAGGCTCATAGATCTAGAATCCATAAGATCTTTTCAGCTATCCTTTATATGCCATTAATCCGTGTGTGGGCCCCATTGGGAGAGTATAGAAACTTATCTTCACTGATGATAGTTGCTAGGGGTGTGCACGGTTCGGTGCAGTCTGATTTTGGCTAAAACCAATGATTGAACTAAACTCCTCGATTTTTAAAGAGTTGAAACCGAAAAAATCGATGGTTTCATCGGTTTCGATTCTGATTGGTTGGGTTCGATTTTAACTGATGTTTTATTTTCACCTTCCAATCTGAAGAAGGATGGGCTGAGAGATGAGAGATGAGAGAAAATAGGGCTGGAGTAGTGAGAGACTAAGAAGTGAGGAGTGGAGAGAGCGAATAGAGAATAAAGCTACCTATTACGAATGTTGTAGTTAGATGAACAATAAAAAATAATGGCATCGGTAACATTGGCAGCAAGTACGTGACTAAGATTAAGAGAGGACATATGAGGAAGATCAGAGATGAGAGATTGAATGGAGCATTAGCGGTGGCAGGTGGGGGAGAGATGGGAGGGATGGTGGCGTTGGCAAGAGATTGAGAAGGAAGGCGGATGTGAGGTCGTTGGGAGGGAGGGAGACGGCGATGAAGAAGAAATGGGAGGATTTAATTTTAGGATTACAAAATAAAAATCCTAGGGAAAATGAATTAGGTTGGGCTTTAATTATGGATTAAATTATTGGGCTGGTTTTAAATTATTGGGTTTAGCAATTTTTTAGGGTTAACTACATAGGAGGGTCAGTTCTTATAGACCCATTTCAAAAAGGGCCTAATGAAAATCTATTTTCAAAATTGTCTTTTAAGCCCAAAAACGTAAATCTGAAGAAAGACAAAATTACTTATTTACCCATTCATTAAAACCTTCGT
>JAOANK020000049.1:2757227-2768563 GCA_026257165.2 Telfairia occidentalis | reverse complement strand
TTAAAATAGTGATTTATAATTTAAACAAGCTTGTTTTAAAATTTCACAAAAAAAAACACAATATTTTTATAAATTTCGGTGATATCCGTGATTTTTACCGAAATATCCGTCAATATTCAAATATCCGTCGATATATCCGTAAATTCGAGTTACCGATATCGATACTATATCGATATTTTATTCCTTGGCTAAGAGTATATATTTGTAAAATTTACAAAGTATATTTTTTAAATTAAATATTACAGATAGTGTGCATGCGTAGATACCCCTATTTGAAATTTTATTGGTTACCCATGTCAAATGCCAAATTTGTACCCCCCAACAACTAACCCAACACACTTGATATGGCCATCCACATTTCGCCCCCTTTTCTTCTATTTTCTCAAACCCTCCATTGCAAGGGAGCCGCTCCGCGCCATTCTCATCATATTTCAATGGTGCTCCCTCTTTCTTAATGTTGCTTTCTTATCATTCTGAAATCTTCAGTTAAATTACAGTTTCTTCAAGTGTTAGTGTTCAGGATCTCTTAATTTATGCTTCGACTGATGTCAGAGTTACCGTTTTCAAGTCTGTTATGTTCTGTTTCTCTGAAATATGAAACCAAGATTCTTTTTCTTTCTCCATCCAATTGTTTTTTATGGAAAAAAAAAAAACCGAATAATGCTAATATATGTTCTAATGTATCGAGTCTTCAGTTCAACATCAATGAGGTTCATTGGTGTTTGTCATTGTCAGTTAAATCATAATATGGGAAGTTTAATACCAACTAATCAAGTGGTGCTATTGGGGCTATAAGTCGTTCACTTTCTCCAGTCTAGTATGATTCAATGGTAAATTTGTCTAGATCACTCAAACACGTTCATAGTTTCGCCTCTAAATCAACGGGCACCTCTTTACCTGAGTGTGGTAAAAATTGCTAATTTCTTATTTTATTGAGTAAAATTTGCATAAGGGAAAAATTACAACCTTCATCAAAACTCTGAAGTCTAATTTTTACAAGGAGAGTAAAGATTCGTGGAGCTTTCTTATTGGAAAGCCTTCCCAAATCACAAACTCACAAATTTCATTTTAGCATAAAAAAAAAGCTATATCTCTTTTGTATTCTATGCTTGGCATGATGAAGATTGAGTCATAACATTTCTTTTAGTATTACAATTCAAGTGGAGTAGAATTTGAACTTTTAAACTCTAAGAGAGGTTATCGATGTCTTAACAATGTTGAGCTCAAGTTGGCAGAGTTGAGGCATAATTGTTTACATTAAGATGATTTGTTTTTCCCAAATAACAAACTCAAGGAGTACGTGTTGCCCTTCTTTGTAGCCGCTTCAACACGATTCCCACCAATCTACAGGTAAATTTTACACATACCCCCAAATCGAGTTAGGACAAGAGTATTCAATTTATGAAAGAGCATACAATATAATGCGGTTGGTATTGAAGTTAAAAACATAGGGCCTAAAATTCATGTTAAATGCACAGTATCAAAGTTTTAAGGTAAGAATGAGAACAAAGAATGAGAATAATGTTTTGTGAAAGTTTAGAGGCCAAATCACAACATTTCAAAATATATAAAGGCCAAAACAAATACACAATGGCAAAGATTACGTGGTAGCAAAAGTATTACGATTTGAAGACAGAGAATACCTTATCGATGAGCCAGTAGCCGATTGTTGGCATATATTGAACCAAATACATAACAGCAAGGACGGGCTACAGAAATTAAGCAAACAAATCAAATGTCAAATTTGCATAAAAATAAGAATTAAAAGATGGAAATTTTTTCTTAAAAAAAAAGGATGAAAAAACATTAATAGCAATAAGACAAAATAAGCTTTCCAATATTCAAGTTTGAGATTTTTACACCAAGTGAATTTTGAAAGTGCATTAGAAGATATTTTGAGTTCAACATGTGAAAGTAAGGATTCGAATTTCTGACCTTTTGGTCAAGAATATATGTCATATTCAGTTGAGCTATGCTTAGGTTGGCAAATTACATTAAAAGATACTAATTTTCTCAATTAATAGAACATGTCATATGACAACATAATGAACAGATAATTTAGATTGGGTCGTGCGGCTATGCTAGCCATTATAGATAAAGAGGAAAGGAGCTAAGATTTCAAAGAATTTGATGAATGAACATAAAGAACGCCTGGATATTAGCTTGACATGTACAAGATCCCCTGTTTGAAACCATTTACCCTGGTATAAGTTTAACCAAGATACATTAGTCATCAATACCAATGCAATGGCAAGCTAACATTATTTTTTATGCGCATTGCGCAAGATGCAAGACAAGGTTTTCGGACTTCAAGCTAAGTACGTGATTAAAAAAAACCGTTTTACTTATTTATTTATTTTGATAATTTCAATGGCATTTGATGGATCAATATGTATTGCATAAAGCGGCACAGTTCAGTGTCATAGTATCCTTAAAGAATATCATTAAAAGGGAAAGGACGATTTCCAAGCTATTGAATCAACAAGGATGATTCATTACTTCATTTGTGAATCATTACAAAATGGATACCTGATATGATATCCAAACTTCTTTTAGATTATGGCTAGCGGCAATAATTGTTAGCTCCGCACATCGTTCTGATGAAAGTCGCTTCTGCAAGAAAAATAGAATAAAGAATACTCACTATAAACTCTCTGTCTAGCATGTTAAGGCAGCTCAAGGGGACAACAGCTACACAGCAAGAAGTACAACCTCTAATTAGTGGAAAACAGAAACGCATGTAAAAGTTTTTTATGTCTTCTTGCACATATCACATTTCCTTACAGTGTTAGTATGTGGAACCACCCATATATGACGTTATCTAGGAAATAAACGACACTGCCCTTTTCCAATTTAACAGATTATGCATAAAACTGTACAACCGATGACAAAAAAATTATTTTAGAACAAATCTATCAATATGTGATATGGGGAGTGAACAATGTCGAACATGATAGAGGCAAAAGATAAACTAAGATATACATACCTCAGATACACCTTTCTTCCCGACAGCTGCTGCACCCGAGCCTGAGCCTGAGCCAGTTGATGTTTCAATTGGTCCAGGACAAACAACGGTCACTCTGATTCCTTTGTGGTAAAGCTAAGATTCCCGATTGAAGCAATATAAAAGAAAATAAAAAGGTGCATGATTATAAAAGAAAAAGAAATAAGAAATAAGAAAAAGGTACATTATTATAAAAGAAAAGGTACAGGAGAATGTTTTGTCAAAGGGAGAGAGACGTCTAGAATGTCTGTCACAGGAACCGTCTCTCTTTCCCTATTCATTCTTGTGATGGTGTCTAAATAGACTCCTTTTTCAAGTGTTCTTCTTTGGTCTAAAGGTCTCGTCTTGGAAATAGCTCCTTGAATGTAAATCACCCTCAATCTGTTGACGATAACAATCCTCTTTTCTTGAAGATAAGTACTCTCCCAGCAGGAGTGATGTAATCAACCTCAGAGAGGTAAATTAGAGATTCCCACATATGTCCCTCCTACTGCAATTGCAACCGAAGAAGATAACTATCCTCTCTCCCTTAACGGATTATTTATAAGTTTTTGTCTCCCTTCATGGGATTTCAAGTTTTTTTTTTCTAAAGCAGAAAGCACGTCTGGGATGTCAGACCTGTCATGGGCGTCTTAAACTTTTAAACTTGTATGGGGCATATCTAAAATTTTTAGAATTTTTTTTTTGAGAGAGAGAGAGAGAGAGTCAGACAGATACTTCATTTGGAATCTGTCTGACACGACTTCTTAGGTCATCAGTTCAATCCGCACAACATTTTTTCTACTTTACTAGCTCATGTTTATGAATGAATATAACAGCACCTGATAGCTTTAAATAATTAAAGTATACACATAGGACAGGCCGGAGACTAACATTCCCCTAATTATTTCTGAACGTTTGTAAGGGTTCAAGGAGTTATACTTTACTGAGCTATCCAATTAACTCCAACCTTCTACATTAAGCATCACATTAACCTAGTTCCCAAGGCCCCTTACCAATTTACCACTGTAGAATGAGCACAAAACAAATATAAGATCACACATGACAAGAAATGAACTTTTTCCACAGCCGTAGCCAAAGATAAGGGCATATCATGAAAAATATTTACCGCCAGTCGAGCAATAAACAAAATAACAGTTAGATATAGATTCCCAATACCACGTCACCCAACCTCTTAGATCAACTCTATGATTCCAAAATCCTTTCTAAGATTGATCTAAAATGTAGTTACCAGTTACCACTAGATCCGCATATGTCCCCGTGACAAGTTGAAAACTGCATTTATAACTAAAGAAAGGTTATTCGGGTAGGTTAGCAATTTCTTTTGGGCTTACTCATGTATTTATGAGGTTAAAGGATACAGTCTTACAACCATTTTTTAGAAACTCCATGCGGTAATTTATTTGGATGAGATATGATTTATTGCACTAATCTTGCAGAGCATATTGCACTTTTTAAAGTTCTCACAACCTTTTAAATTAATTCTTTATACGGCAACCTTAAAAAATGCAATTTCAGGAAGCCTGGATTAATTTTTTAAGGGGGTTTGTTATCAGTCAAAATTGAAGTAGACCCCTTAAAAATAAGGCTCACTGGCCCACCCCTAAAAAAGTTGATGACATCCAATGTTTTCAAGCTAGCTTCGTTTCATAGCCCGATAACTGTGTCTTAAAAAAGTTGATGCGATCCAATGTTTTCAAGTAGCTTTGATAAACTATTTACTCTTAAGGTCAATGTGTCAGGCATATTAATTGGAGGCTTGAAGGTGTTTTGAGTCAAGATAACAAGTCCATTTAATTTTTGTTTGGTGAAAGACTAATTGATGCGAGGAAATAATGGAGTACTTACACACAAGAAATGTATCATAGGCTTTGTCTTCGTTCGAGCTCTATAATAATTGGAAAAATACTTGATTTGTAAGAATTTATTTATATTTTGATCCATCTAAGATGCATACTAAATAGATTTATTTCGTATAACATTCTTTTTCAATTAAACATAAACTAGCTATATTAATAAGGTAGTTGACGCATCAAAGTAGAAGATATACTTTTCCAGTTAGGTTGCAAATCAGAAAATATTAAAATTTATAAAATAGACCATGATTGCTATAGTTGACACATCTACCCATAATATCTAAGTTTCTAGAAGAACATTCAAAACAACGATTGGCTATAATTATTCCTAAAATGGCATAGCACACATGCATGGCACATGGGCAGAAAGCGAGTGCAAGGAGTCAAGGACAGGTGGGTGAGAGGTTCTTTCGCGTGCAGATGGGGCCACACGTGAGGTGCAGGGGCTGCACATGCATGGGTGGCTGGGGCTGACTGCAGGCAAATGCAGGGTGGAGGAGGGTTGGCGTAGGTGCGCGCGTAGGGCACTTATGATGGGGGCGCACGCTCAGTTATAAGGAGATAGTCTTGACTGCATTGATCCAGAGAACACGACCATAGGTGAAATGGAAGGCCCATAGAGAAGCTGAGTCAAGGCATTCTTAGAGTCATAAGAAAAAGCCCAACTGATATTGAAGACGAAATAAAGAAAACCAGAATAAAAGAGCAGAATTGCAGTTAAAACGGAGATGATTCTGGCTTTCGACTTTGCTGAAACATAAGACACAAACTGAAGGACGTAAAGAGGAAGAAGGGAGCTTCTTCTGGAGAACTTCAACAGTGTTCAAATGACCAAAACACATTATCCAAGTAAAAACATTGATCTTTTTTGAACTCATTGGAATTCCAAAGAGCCAAGTATAATTCCTTAGGCAGAGGAGAAGAATAACACAGCTGCTTAGATAAAGAACTGACAGAAAAAAAGCCCTGAAGAGCCTGCCTTCCAAACTAATAAATCAAGCCCATTAAACAAAGATACTGAATTCAAAAGAGCTAACAGAGAAAAGAACTCAACCAACTCATGATCTTTCAACTCCTTCTTGTTTCAACCTTCCAAGACTTGCAATCACCATCCCAATTGCTATGCACCAAACAAAAAAGATCAGAAATTACCTTAAAAAGATTAGGAAAAGAGACCTTTAAAGGGGAGACATCCAGCCATACATCGTGCCAAAAAGAGATTCTACTCCCATTTCCAAGTTTAAAAGCTGAGAAGTGTTTGATCGATGGCCATAACTTTTCAATATTCTTCCAAGGACACCTTGGACGACTTTTAGAGATAGAGCCAGAGTGCAAATTGAAGGAATCTGTTCCATATATGCTGGGAATTACCTTTCGCCACAAAGCTAATTGTTTTGAGTGAAACGCCAACCCCATTTTGTAAGAACGGTTTGATTTCTTATTTTAAGGTTGCCAATACCAATGCCACCATCTTCCAAAGACAAAGAGGCAAGCTGCCATTGAACCAAATGACTTAGCTTGCCGTCACCATTGTCTTGCCAAAAAAGTTTGTTAAGAGTCTTTCAATCACGGAGCAAACCTGATTAGGGAAGAGACATATAGTACATGGCAATATTAGATAAAACTGAGTTACATAACGTGAGACAACCACCTCGGGAGAGATCAAATTTTTTCCACTTATCTAGCTTTTTTCTGATTTTTTCAACCGCTGGAAGCCAAAAATCTGTAGACTTAGGGTTTCCCCCCAAAGGCATTCCTACGTATGAGATGGGTAAATCCTCTAGCTTACAATTCAAAGCTAGAGCGACGAGTGAAGAACAAGATCGCGAGACATTCATACCACACGTCGATGATTTGGCCCAATTAATTTTTAGCCCCGAAAGCCATTCGAAAGCAGGCAATGCATCAATCAAAATCTTCACCATACCATCATCATCCTTACAAAAAAGACGCGTATGATCTGCAAATTGGAGGTGAGAGACGTGTTCCTTACTATTACCAATGATAAAACCTTAAAAAATTCCTTGAGTGAATAAAATCCAACATGCTACTTAACACATCTGCAACTAGTAAGAATAGAAAAGAGGAGGGTGGGTCACCTTACCTAGGGCCCCTTGAAGCTTGGATTCTACCTCAAGGTCGACTATTAACGAAGATAGAGAATTTGAGATTTCTTATGCAACCCCTAATCCATTTTATCCATCGAGAACCAAAACCCTTTCGATGAAGAACCAACTCTAAGAAGTCCCAATTCACCCTTTTTGAATCATAATAAAATATTCCTTCAAGAATTTTTGGAGATTCTTATCCTTGGATGCTAGGTTGCATCATAGTTTCTAATTTTGTAGAGTTTATATAAGGAGTCACTCTTAAATGAGAGTAACAACGTTAAGTATAGGAAAGGAATGGTTCATATTCCTCCATTCATTCCCAAAAGATAACTATGCCCTTATTGTAATATCAAAATATAACCACAGAAATATTAGGTTCATCTTACCTCTGATCGTAATGAATGAAAATAACCATTCAGAGCATGCTTTGATGCAGAATATACAGCTTGTCCTGGTGCAGGTGTCTTTCCAGCAGCACTGCTCATCTGCAAGCAATGCAGAATGGAACATATTATGGAACAATTCAGAGAATACACGTGAGAGGAAATATAGGGATGAAACAAGAAAGATACAGGAAAATAAAATGATGATGGTCCAAAAATCAAATACGTATGTGAATCATCCAAAGATGAGAATAAACAGTCATTCTTAATGACGTAAGAATTTCATCTGAGCATTAGGTGACAAATTGAAGATAAAACTGGCAATAGACATTTGTAGTTATAGTACAATAGCATATGAGGTACAGCCACAATGATCTGATCATATCGATTTAAGATGAAACAATGAGTCTAAAATAATTAAATAATGGCAAAGCATAGCAGAGCATCAGTGGCTTCCACATACAACAACAAAATGACCCCGTCCTCGTCGTAACATGAAAGGTGCAAGAAGCCTTGTGAGAGAAATAGTCCCCAGAACATTGACATCAAATGTTGTCTGCTTGTAATAAAAAGAAAACACACGAAAGATAACACAAGAGTTGAGCACATTTTATATACATAATTAACAAGAGTTGATAATATAAGTAGAAAGATAACACAAGAAATGGCATGAAGACATCTTGATAACCAAAGGGCGAATAGTCCTGATAATCAAATCAATCTATTTCAATCAATCCTCTCCCCCCATCAACTCACAATAAGAAATCGCTCATAGGTCCAGAAAGTAAATTGTGAGTGTCATTAATTTACTCTTCCGTACCTTCAGGCTTTCCTCAGATACATCCAAAGCTGTAGTTTTCTGTAACAATAAAAGAACATAGACATCAAAACAGATAAAGATCCAAAAATACATATAGACAAATAAAACAGAGCATACTGAGCTTTCTACACCATGAAATTATCAGACTCAACGATGAGAGTAGATTGTGCCATTTGCACAAAAGGTGTAACGTAGGGATGTTCATAGATGGGATTGGGTCAATTTCAAGTACTTTTTAGTACAAACCAGAATTTTATGATTGATTGTTGATAGCACTCAAAAAGTGCTATTTTAGGGCCTTAGATTTAGTAATTTTGCGTGCTCTCCTGTATGCTTTGATGCCTTTATTTGTTGATTTTGTAGGAACAGTGCAAATTGAAGTAAAAAGAATGAATTGATGATGTTCGGGTCGAAAAACTGGCTTAAAAGAAGAAAAATTGGCTAAGGTATGAAAAAAATGAGCCAAAACGAATGGAGACCCGAGGGCATGGTGTCTCCACGCCGGATCAAGGGGTTGAGATAACCAAAAGATGAAGATTATTGTGGAAATTGGAGCAGCAAGGTACAGCGTCGAGACGCCATGTAATAGCGTCGAGACGCCATTAGTGAGCAAAGGCAGCGCGCACTTCTTCGAAGTAACATCGCCTCAAGTTATTGTTGCGCACCGTTTTGTGAAAGAATTTGGGGTAGCGTGAGACGCTATTGCCGGAAAAATGCTATTTAAGCAAATTCTTTTTGCTAGGACAAAAGGGAGGCCAATTTTGGGTGCGATTTTCAAGAAAAAACACTGCTAAGACGTTTGGAACTTAGAGCTAAGGCTAAAGGAGATAAAATTTAGAGTTCCTTGGTGAATCAATTGGCTTGTGAGTGGTTCGTTACCGGAGATGGAATAGAATCGACCCGGGGTCTCTTTTTCCTTTTCTCTGAATTTTTAGACACTGTTGCTACTGTTTTATTTGGATTTTTGTAATGAACTTTTGTAACTAATTCCCTTTTGTCTTAGGATGTTGATTAGTTAGGGACTTTTGATGTATTAATTGTTCGTAGATTTAATTAGTTGGGAAATTACTTTTGACTATTTCTATGCGTTAATGCTTTGAATCAAATTACCATTGATTGAATGATTTTTATTTACCACCTTGCTTGAAAGAGAAGTTCTTAAATTAGACAAAAGATTTAGCGATCTATTTTTTTTTTTTTAACAAGAAACAACTTCTCATTCATATAATGAAAAGAAAAATGTTAAAGAGATACAAACTCCCATAGGGAGTGAAATCTTCATCAAGACCAGCCATGAAAAAAATAAAATTTTAGCACAAGAAATCTTCATCAAGACTATAACTCTCAGGTCGCAAAAGCTGCTCCATCACAAGAAAGACCATCTTCTGGAGATGATTCATAGATTGGAGTCCAAACGGAACTAAAAACAAGATTTTCTTCGATATCTCCAGAACCGATGTAGAATCAAATCTGCAATAACAGCAGGATTTCTTGGGTCATCTTCTAGTATCCCCTGTTCAATTTTTCCAACAAGGTCTGTTCCAACAACAGCAGCTTTTAGCAGAGCAAATAGAGCAACAAAGAAGCTCCAAAACCAAAATCAACTAGCAATCCTTTTCCCAGGAGATCTTCCACATCATGCCACGACAGTTGATCCGCTGAAAATAGTACCCTCCACTAGCTTCCCAAGCACTTCAATGACGCAACCTTCAGAATTCCTTCAATTTCTTCGTGTGTCTATTTTCCTTGATGAGTGCAAAATATCCCAAGCTTCATGGATGGAGCAGCTTGAATATGAAACCACTCTAAAGAAAGTTTCAAGGCAGAACCAGCAAACCAAGAATCATGCCAACATAAAATTCTTCTTCCATTTCCAAATTTAAAAGACAAATAAGACTTCACCAAATTCCAGATTTTTAGAATACTAAACCCAAGAGAACAAGCCTCGGACCAATCTAAAACCTTTGAACTCCACAACAACCGATTGAAACTTGGATTCTTCAAGAAAACCAATGTCTGGATAGTGATACTTGATGAACTTCTTAATAATTAACTTCTTATAGACCCCCAAACCAAGAATGTTCCAAGATACTATTTTTTATGCTTCCAAAAAGAATTTCAGAACCGAAGGAGAAATAGAGAAGCATTTGCCACTCTTGTAATTACATGGAGGAGAAAGGAATCAAAGAGATTCCTACTTTCTCGAAGTAGAGCTTAGGAGTTAAAACTTTCTTTAAAGATAGAGAAATTTTTTAAAAAGCTTCTAAAGTCGGTGAAGAATTAGTAAAGATCTTACTAGTGGAAGGAGATTCTTGGATTAAGTTATGAAGAAGATTTAGTAAACTATTATTTGCTATGCATGACAATGATAGGGAATAACAAAGGCAAAATTAAGAAGTCGTTAATGCCATTCTTAGTTGTTAATTGCATGAAAATGAATTAGTAATTAGGTGCGAGAAAGGTGGAGCTCGAAAAAACCCCGAATTAAGAACCCTAGGCCTAGGTAATTATCAATCAATTGAGTATGATGAGTAATTAAGTAATCAATTATTAATGAAGTCATCACTTCCTCTTGATTTGGTTTATCTCCCATCTTCGGCGTATTCATAATTAGTTTTGTTTTATCCTTTTCTGCTACATTTTGGGTTCCTTCAATAAAACTAGAAAGATTAATTGATAACTAAAGGAATTTAGCACAATGATCTCCAGAGGAGGATACTCCATAACCACATAAAAGATGGAAGAAATATTTACAAGAAAACCCCTCAGAGTAGCAAGGGGACCAGAAATGGGAGTCCCTACCTCAGATGCATAAGGACCAAAACCACCAAACAGGAGAGTAAAGATGATATGTCCACAATCTCCCTATCCAACAAAAAATGACACAAGCCAAGATTAAGCAAAGGAGAACCACCTAATAGAGACAAGGTTGAGGCTACCATATAACCCGTCAAGGAAGACAAATGGTACAACCAAGGGAAGCACAGAGCAAGAGACATATCTCCCAGCCAACAATCCTCAAGAAAATAAGTTTTGGAGCTATCTCCGACAAAACAATTCACAAAATTAGAAAAGATCAAGTAACTGATAGGTATCTTTATTTACTCACAAGTACGATTTACACAGTAGTGATCAATTCGAGAGGATCACACACTCTCCCCA
>JAOANK020000049.1:2737152-2749455 GCA_026257165.2 Telfairia occidentalis | reverse complement strand
CAACTAATTCGGTATGTGTATATATTTTTCTGTGTATATATTTCCTCTTTGTGGAATCTACTATTTCTCAATTATTTCTAACTTTGATTCTACCTTGAAGCAATCCAATCTAGTAGTTTATATTCTTGGTATAAATAGTGTATTCATATTGATATACTATATATTCTTGGTATATATATAGAAAAATGTAGAAAAATTAATTGTGAAAATATTTCTAACAATAAAATTTTGTAAAAAAGAGTTACCAAAACCATCATTCCACCACAATTACCCCTCCAAAGTTATCCCATGGGCCAAACATGGGGTGGGCTTAAGAAGTATTCCCACCCCATGGTCCAAACACACCCTTAAATATTAAATAAACATCAACCCTAAATTTGAAGGACAAAAAGTATATTTTGCCCCAAGTAAGCTAATATGAGTATTGTTTTCAGTATAATAAGTTAATATTAATATGGTTTAATAAATAAAATATTTATTATTATTCTTAGCTCGATAATTAGATCTATCTCATCCAGTGTCATTGAAATAAGAAAAAGAAAAATTAGGAATAAGAATAGAATAAAATAAAATAAAGTTGAAAAAAACTCACAAGTCATAACCCTACACTGAACTGCTTTTGCCGAGCCGCCCCGAAATCCCTCGTCCATTTCTCTCTATCAGTAGATTCTTCAACCGCACGTCCAGAAGTCGTCCCTCTCCTTTTATCTCACTAGATCGTCCCTCGCCCGCAACCGCATTCAAGGTTTGTTCGCCATTAAATGCTTGTTAGATTTTGCTCAATCTCATTCTTTCTCTTTCACTCACGCTTCGGAAATGTTCCTTCAATGTCAAATATCGTAGAGTAATTGTGCGAAGAATGTCTGATTTCTTCTACCCGAGAACGGAACCCCTGTTATACTTTGTAGTTAGTCTTCCACCTCATTTCAGTTTTAATGCATTGCATAGATGAGGACTATTTCTTCTTCCTGTATCGTATTCGTCTCAAATCCCAGCCGCCATGAAGTCGTCAGTCTCTTGCAACTCACAGTACTATCTCCTCTTGCATCGTTCTCTCCCTCTCTTATGTTCCATGGTTTTAAGTTTTAAGCTCCTTTTTTTTAAAAAAAAAAAAACTTTGGTCTAGAAATATTTATTTATTTATTGATTGTCTACGACTTTATGTAGAGATTTGGGTCATTTCCAGATCCATCATCATGCTCCTGGAAAAAAATTTAAAATATAGGGTTACTCGTTTGGTCCTAGTGAATTGAAAATTTTCTATTACTCTTTATTGTCTTCAAGTTAATGATTCTCATGTTTGTTGAATGTTGTTTTGATTTATTTGATATATATGAAAGTAGTGGGTTCAACTTCGACAATGGAATGTCACCTGCTAATGTTTTAGATGCATGTTCTGAACCTCAGAAATGCTAAGGCTAAGGCTAAGGCTAATGCTAAGGCTCAGGTTCATGCTTAGGCTGAAATTGCATATCTATTTACTTGTTCTACTAGTCTATGACAATACAAATTCAAAGGCAGTAAGTTCTACGTGTACACTATGAAGGTTATCGAGTATTAGCATCCCTCAAACTTCTTTATGTTACTTGATTATTAAGAAGCATTGATAACACTCGTTCCAATAAATTTTTTTACCAGATTTGAGTACTTGTTTATTTAGTGTTTGCTGCACTTTAACCTCAAGAGGACACTAAGAGATGGCTCTTGCTTCGCAAACTCCTGATATATTGGGTGAGCGGCAATCTGGTCAGGATGTTCGCACCCAAAATGGTAAATCTTATAACTCTTTTGCTCTCTCACTCTTATTTTTAATGTTTAGCAACATAGTTACTTCTTTTTTGTTACACATGGATGTTCTTTTATATATCTTAAACTGGTAAGAGACCATGTGAATTGTTTGGTGGGTATACAGTTGTAGCGTGTCAAGCAGTTGCCAACATTGTGAAATCCTCGCTTGGACCCGTGGGCCTTGATAAGGTATTGCTTCACTTTCCATTTTATTATACTATGAGGCTGCAGATTCTTGCTCATGGCACTACTTTTAGGATTTTTGAGTTAAGAAGGTGCAGTGAGTTTGTACTATATATTCATTCAATCGTGATGAAATTTCACCCCTAGGCTGTTCTTATGCCTTTTGAATAGATTTGTTTCTGGTTTTTCATATTAAAAATCTTGATGAAAATTTCTAGTACGATGTTGGTTTGTTACTATGCATATTTGATCGTTGAGATATTTTTCTTTAAGTTATATTTTACTGATTGTCTGCAAGTTGAGAAGCTTCGAACTTGAAGAAGGAATGTTTAAAACATCTGAATCTTTTAGGATTATGTTTGTATAAAGAATGGGATTGAACAATGGTTCTTGCTAACCTTCCTCATCTCTCCTTTATAAACCCTTTAATAATCTCAATTTATGGGTTCGAAAGGTCTAATTCACACAATTTATTTATTTTTAATTAACTATATGTATCAGATGCTTGTGGATGATATTGGTGATGTTACAATCACTAATGACGGTGCAACAATTCTCAAGATGTTAGAAGTAGAGCACCCTGCTGCGAAGGTGGGCAAATAGCCTTGTTGTTTACACATATATGTATAATGTTTTTCATTCTTGTTTCTGGATCTTATATGGTCAATGTTTGATTTTATGTTTTTTGTAGGTGCTAGTGGAGTTGGCCGAACTACAAGATCGAGAAGTTGGAGATGGCACAACTTCAGTGGTCATTGTAGCAGCAGAATTGCTCAAAGTAAGTGTACTTAATTTGCTCAGGTTTAAGAAATTATCTTTTATTATCATGGACACCCAGGAACTTCATTTTTTCCCCTTGTATCTTTTCAGAGAGCTAATGATTTGGTGAGGAACAAGATTCATCCAACATCTATAATTAGTGGGTACAGAGTAAGCAATTTTTGTTTCTTTTATTCAATTCTAATGAAGTTTATTTCAGTTTTTTTTTGTAGAGATGTGTAGCACTCATTTTATTTTGGTTTTAGTTTTAGTTTTAGTTTTTTCTTATTTTTTGAAGTGTTGATTTTAATATTTATATGTTTATATGTCTTGATACTGCTAGCTTGCCATGAGGGAAGCATGCAAGTATGTCGAGGAAAAGTTGGCTGTAAAGGTGAGGCATTTGCTAGTAAAATATCTTTGTATAATTGTTGAAGATGATTTCTATTTATAAGTATATATAATGTAAACCATATATGTTCCGCTTCTGATGACATGTATGGACTTGGGTACAATCTTGTTCACTATTCTTTTTTTGTAGGTTAAGAAATCTTTCTATAATGGGGCGCAAGCCTCTATTTAAATACAAAATTTATGGCAATCATTGAAATGTGTAATCAAGTACTATTATTACCAAAAAAGTTCATGCCAAACTTCTTTATACTTTTTTTTAAAAAGGTTATATTGGGTCTCCTCCCTAACATCATCATTAATGATAGGATTAATTTATTCATTTTTTGTCTTCAATGTTTCCATTTTTTTCCCTGAAAAAAAGTTAATTGGGTCGAGTTGGTAGGCTATCGTTTTCGAGTTCAATCTTCTCTATTCTTTCCGCTCCTTTTTTTTTTTAAGTCTTCCCCTTGCCCAATGGCTTCTTTCTGCTTCTTTTTTGTGAGTGAGAATTTTCTTTTTCTCGATTAATGCCAATTGGATCAAGTAGCTTTTCATAAGCTCCCTTGCTTGTGGACTGTACTCAAAGCCTTTTTGTATTTCTCTCTTTTGTACTTTACACGTACAATGTAAATTCTTGTTTCATATTAAAAAAATGACAGTTTACTGACATCACTTAATGTGGGTGGTCAGGTTGAGAAGTTGGGAAAAGACTCGCTAATAAACTGTGCTAAGACAAGCATGTCTTCCAAGTTGATTACAAGTGATAGCGACTTCTTCGCAAACTTGGTATGTTCATGGCCTGCCCTTGTAGTTGTTACTAAGTTTGAGTACTTTATTTAAAGGTGGAGTGTTATCGCTCACAATTTTACGTGGTTATTTTGAAGTCTTTTGTGTAAATAACATTGCCTGTGGTTGCTTTAAAATTTATTATATATGGTTGCTTTACTAACTGTTATAAAAATTAGATTAGCTTTTGCTTTTACTTGCTAGGATAATGGAATAATGAGAATGTCTTCTGTTCTCTATTTGATTGCTCAAAGTCTTGCATGTATCTTTGTGTCTCTAGGTTGTAGATGCGGTGCAAGCAGTCAAGATGACCAATGCAAGGGGAGAAATCAGATACCCCATTAAGGTTTGTGACTTACTTGGTTTATTTCTTTAATCAGGCTTTTGGAGACCCTGAAATATTGCTTATTCTCTTTTAAGATGCTTTTTTAAGTTTTAAGTTAGACGACGAAAATTAATTGGCGGTACCTGTACGAATTTCTGTGCTAGAGCCAGTGGTTTATTATGTCTTTCAACTTGCTTCTGACTCTTATAGAAATAAGGTTATGGAGACTTGGATTGACTCAATCTTTTACTCTGAGAATTTTGGCATGCAAAAATTTGATTTTTTTCTCTCATACTTTAAAAAAGAGAGGACGAGGAATTTTGGGATCTAGTTTATTTCAAGGTTTCCAGCTTGGGATATCCTTTTGACTATTACTTTGTGGTGAGAACTATTGAGGCTTTCTGCCCCTTTGCTTTCCCTATGGTCTTAAGAGTTCAAGAAAGTATGTTTTTTTGGTTTTGTGTTCAAGAAGGGCAAGATTATGAGCCTGTTTTGTTGGTCCTTATTGGAGAGAAATCAGAATTTTTTTCTTAAGCATTTTTGTTAAAAAAAAGACTTTCTTTCACACAGTTTTAATGCCCTTTCTCCCCCTTTGCAACTAGGTGCACATGGTGCTTCTTAGTCAACCCCTTTCTTAACCTTCATGGCTTCTCCTTGATGGCAAAAGCAATGTGGAAGTATGAAAATAGATCATTGACTATTGATAGAAAAATCTTTGAAATTGAAGTCGATGATATTAAGTAGAGCTAGATTCCTTGAATAACAGTAAGAGTTGAGATGAGGATTTGTTGAATTAGAATTTAGTATTTTTGGTTTTGTTCTTTTTTGTGTTTCAGGGAATCAACATTTTGAAAGCTCATGGAAAGAGTGCGAAAGATAGCTATCTGTTGAATGGTTATGCTCTAAATACAGGTCGAGCAGCTCAAGGGATGCCAATTAGAGTTGCACCTGCAAGGATTGCTTGCCTTGATTTCAATCTCCAAAAGACAAAAATGCAGCTGGGCGTACAAGTCCTTGTCACTGACCCTAGGGAGCTTGAGAAAATTCGTCAGCGGTAATAGATAGCATCCAGATTTCTTTTCAGTTTGATGTGTCCAAATGTTCCATGGAGTCATTCTGATGTTTTATTCCTTAATACTCACTTCACTGCGATCAGTATTTGGAATATTCACATGTTATATGCCTTTTCTTTTTGGAAAACTTTTAAGTAGTCATTTTTAGATTAATCAAAATTTTGAATTCTTGTACTGTTTAACCTTTTTGTTCATCAATTATTGCACATCTTGCTCATAGGGAATCCGATATGATGAAAGAACGTATTGAAAAGCTTCTGAAAGCTGGGGCAAATGTTGTTCTCACCACGAAAGGGATTGATGACATGGCACTCAAGGCAAGCTTCTTTAGTTTTTGTACTCATTTAACTGCTTTCACCTATACCTTACTAACTAGTGTCTACTATTTCTCTGGGATTATTTTCTGGCATTGTCTGTTATGTTAGCTGTCGTGACTTTGAGTTTAAATGTGTGCATCTTATTTATTTTTTTGATTAAAAACCTGCTTCCTTAAGACAAATGAAAGGTTCCCACATATTTAACGTAAAATCTTTTCCTATTTTAGTTGTTTATTTGGGCTTGGGTGGATATGGCTCTAGTGTCATTCTTGTAGAAAACGACTTGTTCTTGTGTCTATGTTTGGCAACATAGACACAACAAGGGTAAACAATTTTAGAAAAACATTTTGGGATAGTTTTTAGAAAACAGTAACTAGTAAGTTGGTAGCCCACTAAAGCATTATGTTTTTGAATCCTTTTGTCATTACAACTTGGAGTTGGGGAAATGGGATGTTTTAATTTAATTTGCTGATTGTACGAGGACTATGCTCCGTTGTATTTGTATGTCTTTGATGTATAAACAAATTTAAAAAATTGTTGACATATTTTGTAATTTTTCTGAGTTCGTTTAATTGTCTAATCATTTTTGTTTCTCCAATGTCAGTATTTTGTGGAGGCGGGTGCTATTGCTGTTAGGCGAGTCAAAAAGGAGGACATGCGCCATGTTGCCAACGCTACTGGAGCAACCATGGTATGTTAATGGTTATGCATTCCTTATGTATCAATTGTCGATTTTTATTTTATCCGCCAGTTTGTTTCATTGTGGAAGGTCTTCCCAATTATTGGTTAAGGGCTTACATGCGAAGCACATTGTTATGATTGCTTGTGGTTAGAGTTGAAAGACCATTAGGGGGTGTTTGAGGGAAGAGTTGGACTTAGGGTGGGTTGGGCTTCCTGAGTCTAACCCATGTTGGAGGCATGGGTTTACCATGCCCTCAAAGTGGGCCTCACCACTCACTCAAGCCCACTCTTTTTCTCGTCTTTTCCCTCCCTCTTCCTTTCCCCATTTTTATTATTATTTTTTTAAAAGATCATCTTTGTTCTTCTCTCCCTTCTATATTTCCATTTTCCAATTATTAGTTGGCATTAATAATTAAATTAGAAGATGTTTTTGCGAACTCATAATTTGACAATTAAATTTTTCTATACAAAAATTTTAATATTTTATTTTATAATTATATATTTTTAAATTACATATTATATAAATATTCTGGATGTGGCATTATTGTACAAATTGAAGTCATAATATAATTAACCTATTACATATTTTTTTAATTGAAAAAGAATTATATTTCAATAGTTGATTAATAGAAAAAGAAAGCTATCCCACCTCTAATCTAGTAAATTTAAATATAAATTATATAATTTCTTAATTTTAAAAAATTACATTAATGTAATTATTGGAATTATAAAATTAGGATTAAATTGTCCAAAAATTATTATCCAACATCCTACCTTTTAATACGATAATCATAATAATAATGATGACCAGAAATTGTAATGTCGACTATGATATTTGTATTAAAAATATATTTATTGCAGATTCTAATCTCAAATTAATAATTTGGACAGAATGTTATTTCATGAAATGGATTTTACATTTGATTAGATCAAAGCAAAAGTAATGCCAAATTATTTAGCAAGTTGAAATTAAAAAAATGAAAAAAGAAAAATAATAAAATTAAATAAAAACTCGAATGAATCTTATTTGAAAGTAGATTTAAAAATAAAATTTACAATGGAACTTAAAAAAAGGAAGAAAAAAATTAAGCATATAGTGTGACATCCCAACAATTATTCCAATACAGTTGTTTAAGTAAATTAAATAATGACTATTATTTTGATGCAGACGAAATAACAAATATTATTAAAAATATCAAGAAAAATATGTCAAACAAATTCACGCTTCGAGACTTCCTATGCCTACAACCGAAACACATCTTTCTTAAACTCCAAGCTACTTAAACCAAGATTTCCTAGACTTGCACTCTAAACACAGTTTTATTAAACTCAGACTAACTTAACCCTCTAATTAAACCCCCGTACTATCTAAACCTAGTCGTACTAAGTCCAACCAGCGCCCCAAACGCCCCCTTAAATTCTTCTATTATTGTAGTCAATCAGAGTATAGCTTTGTAGATATGACACTTATAACAATATATTCTATATATACAAAAATATTAATGAAAATTGGTTTCTGTCTCTCTTAACTGCTTGGAGAGTTTTTTGTTGTCCGTCTTTCAGTTAGTTTTGGACTTCTTGTGGCTTTTCTTTTATGCCAATATATATATAGTTCCCCACCCAAACAAAGAAGAGAAAATCTTATTACCTTAGAGCCATTTGGATTAACTTGTATAATACTTTGTTCAACTTGCATTTTAATGTTTTCTTGGCAAGTCTTATGTCTTGTTTAATTGTAGTTTGTCTTATTTGTCTTACTGAATTTAGAATCTTTTTCTATCTCCTGTATATATCCTCAAGAATCTGTGACAAGCACTTGAGAGTTGAATGAAAATTCACATTAGAGTCCAAAAATCGTGTAAGAAATATTGTTGCTAATTTTGAAACTCTATTATGACTTACACATTTATACTTTGACTTTTTCTGCTTGTGTAACTATCTCTTGTCACGATCTTTTAACGTTTTCAGTAGTGCAACCTCGTTTATTCCTAGTGGTTATCTCTTGTTCCATAGTTTTTTAGGTCTACGGAGACTTTTTAATAAGTTGGCACAATGTATTAATCTGAAGTTTAATTCTTGTCTCTTTCTGGGTACTTTAAGTTCTAAAACTACCATTTTTGTAATTTGGTAAGTAGGCTTATTAGCGGTGTGCTTTGTTTTCGACTGATCAATTCAGCCGCATATATTATTGGGACTGAATCAACCAGTTATTGAAGGACCTAACTGGTTTGGATCATATCGGTCACTGGACTGAGGGGGTGGGTGAAAGCTGTGACATCATGAGCAGATCAGTAGCGTGAGTGAGAGAGAATGAGGAGTTTTGAGTGGCAACAGAGAGAAATTGATGATGTTGGTGAAAAGATAAAAGGTTGGGGCTCTGTCCACGGGAAGAGGCAGACAGATGAACGATATCATTCGGTCTATGTTCTGTAGTTAGTGGCAAGGGTTTTGTGTAGAAAAAAAGGTCTAAAGTTCCACATTATTTTAGATAATGCGGCAGCTATTGCTGGCTGCGGCAGCAGTTTTCTTTTATCCTATAAACAACACAATATAATATATAGCAAATAAATATATAATTTTTAAAATAATAATTTTATAATAAATACATGACTGAAAAAATAATATACTTGACAAAGTTGGTTCGATTGGGTTTGACATATGTTACGTTGAACGGTTAACTGAATCAATATGGTTAACTGAATGCAATCTACACGGTTTGGTTTGACTTCTTACGCTCCTAGGACCTATAGTTGTCTCCTTTTAAATAGGGTAAAGACAGAGAGAGGAGGGATTTGATTTTTTGTTATCTTGCGAAGACTTAGTCCTCTATGTGAGCTATTTTCAGTGAAATGAAGCTTCTGAGCCTCTTCTTATCTGAGCTACTGCTTCTCATGTTTTGGGACTTTCTACGTCATTTTTGTTGTACAATGTCTTATATCTTATTCCAATATTCTTTCCAATTCAACAGTTATCTTATGCTAATATCTTGGACATCGAGCAAAATCTCAATTATTATTATTTTTTTCTGCAATTAATTGTTATCCTTCCTGTTCACGGAGCTGTAGGTTTCAACATTTGCTGACATGGAGGGGGAGGAAACTTTTGAGTCATCACTTCTTGGATATGCTGATGAGGTCGTAGAGGAGCGAATTGCTGATGATGATGTTGTTATGATAAAGGGTTGTAAGACTACAAGTGCGGTCAGTGACTCTGACCTAGCTCAAGCTGTTGTGAAGCTAACTTTCAATTCTAATCGTTTTTATTGCTAATTCTCTAAGTAGATGGTGCTAGACTGTTAGGTATTTATTCTGATCATGATATATTTTTCAAATTGTTACCTGCAGTCTAGAAAATCTAACTTGAAAATAGTTCAGGAAATAGATAAGATTTTGCATGGTTGTGCTGAACAATGGGAAATAATATGATGACATGGTGATACAATCTGATTTTTTTTTAAATATTGTTCTCTAGGTTTCCTTGATTCTTAGAGGTGCAAATGACTATATGCTCGACGAGATGGAGAGGGCTTTGCACGATGCATTATCTATTGTCAAAAGGACCCTTGAATCCAATACGGTAATGCTTGGTGTGAGTTGGAATTGAGTCCTGTGTATAATCTTATCTTCTAGATTTTCAGCATGTCTCTGTTTATTAACTGCCTATATGGTTAGTTATTGGACGTTTGGTCTGGGAATTTCTGTTCTTCATGAAGAATTTTTTTGGATGAAGAAACATATTTCATGAATGGAATGAAATATAATTAGAGAACCTTAAGAGTCAAGCGAGATAGAAGAACTCTTCAATAGCACATCAACAGAGATCAATTACAAAGAAAGACCTATCTAATACACTCCTATAAGAGACTAAAGAACAAATGATGTCTGAACATTCCCAAATGTTCGTATCTCCCCCTAAAGCTTCTCCAATTCCTTTTAAGTGAAATTCCCAATGGCCTTAATCACATAATTCCATAATACCTTGGTCTTGTTTTTGCAAAGGGTATCCACACACCAATACACCATTTGATTAAAAATTTCTTTTCAATTCGAGGAAAAGTCATCTGCATCCTAAATTCATTATAGAAGTTGATTTCTTTATAAAAAAACTTATGAATCTATCACCAAACAGTTTTAGATAAGGGGCACCGTAAAAAAAGGTGATCGGCATCTTCACTGTCCATTCTACACAAAGTAAACCAACTCAGGAAAGAGCACATGAAAGGCTTTTTTTTTGGTTTAATATGTTGATGAAGGTTTTAGTATCTATCTACTTTGGGATTTAATGCTGTTTTTGTTGCAATACAAGAGATATCACATTGTTTTTGGTGCACTTAAATTAAACGTAGATAATTGGGTGATAGATTGGCAGCAAGACTCAGAAACTTATATTTGTTCATTAGTCAGTTGCCGAATTTCCTAATTATGTCATTAATTGTGTTGATCATATAGGTGGTTGCAGGCGGTGGTGCAGTTGAATCTGCATTGTCTGTGTATTTGGAATACCTAGCAACAACTCTAGGCTCCCGTGAGCAGTTGGCCATTGCTGAGTTTGCTGAATCTTTATTAATTATTCCCAAGGTATAGTGATGGTTGAGAAAATTGCGGAAACGTTCTTGGGTGTCATCAATGTCACTTGGATGTTCTTTGTGCAGGTACTTGCCGTCAATGCTGCTAAGGATGCTACGGAGTTGGTTGCCAAACTAAGGGCTTACCACCACACAGCACAAACCAAGGCAGATAAGAAGCATCTCTCTAGGTATTTTAATTATTGCATTAGTCTACTATATTTGCCTTGATGATAATTTTGTTTTCTTCAGGAAGAAGCTATCTTTTTTTAATTAGAAATAATTTTATTGATGTATAAGACTTCGAGCCAAAGGAGTTACATGAGACTTCTCAAATTGGACAAAAGTGAGGCAAAGCTATAAGAATTGAAAAATGAGTTTAATTTACAGTAAAGAGTATTCTCAAAAAGCCTTTCAAAATAACGATCCTTATTGCCGAAAAGTCTTTGATTTCTCTCCAACCATGTGGACCAAAAGAAGGCTTGAACCAAGTGCTTCCAAAGGATTGCTTTCTCATTTTTAAAGGGGTGGCCTAAGAGGAAGAGACTAAGTAGAGTTTTGGCATCATTGGGTGGGTAACTGACCAACTGAATGAGTGCAATAACTCCTTCCAAAACTTGTGAGCAAAGCAGCAAGTGATAAAAATATGGTGACACATCACGTTCTAAAAAAGTAGGCCATAGACATCAATTTCTAAAAGAGCAACTTCAGGATTTTAATTCTCAACTATGGAAGCAACTTCACGATTAAAATGGTACGTGTCTGAACTTTAAAATAAATAAATAATGTATTTGTGAGACACATTTGGGACAATGTTCAAAACAAAAGATCTGTCTAAAATAATGTTCGTGTTTTCTAGTTAAAAGCTTTAGGTCGATCAATTTGGTTTCCAGCCTTTATAAGATCATTACTAAGACTTGTTGAAAGAATTAAAAAGGTTCTCCTCAACACGGTTTCCTAGCCCTAAGGGGCCTTTGTGCGTGGAAGACAAATCCTCGATTAGATTCTAAATAGCTTATAAGGCTTTAAATATTTTTATCTTGATTTATAAGTCTTGTCGCTTCCAAAATTAAATATGTAAATGAGAGATTATGGTCAACTTTTATCCTTTAACTAAGATATAATGGTCATCAAATATGCGGTGGTGCCAATTATAACTCATCTAGTGTTTTCAAAGCGCAAGGTGCACCTCAAGGCGACAAACCCTTTCATCGCCTGAAGGCGAGAGGCGATAAAAAGGCAAGGCCCGAGTGAAGTGAAGCTCAATTTAATAAATAAGTTAAAAGAAATATATATATATATATATATATATAGCCATAAAATGTCAAACCCTTAAATATGATCAATATCAAAATTCTAAATAAGAAATAAAACTATAAAGAAATTAAGAATTAAAATAAACTTAAATTAAAACCAAATTAAATAACTTTCTTT
>JAOANK020000049.1:2692945-2714386 GCA_026257165.2 Telfairia occidentalis | reverse complement strand
AATCAATCATGTTTTTTAATTTTTAAAGTCTAAAATGTAGAAAACATGAAAGAAAATGGTGGATAAATGGTAAAACCAAAAAATAAAAGGGAGAAAAATCTTTTTTAAATTAGAAAACCAAAAAAAAAAAAAAACCGTACCAAACCTCAAGAGAAAGGCTGCAGAGGCGAGCACAGTCCACCACTGTGCCACGGTTGATTTTTGTTAATCAAGTTACCGATATATCGACGATATTTTGATAAAAAAGAAATTACCCCATCTATCTATAACCATATCCGCCGATATCCGATATTTCGCCCGACGATTTTTACTCCTTGGTTTGACTACATAGTGGGCCGCAATCTGGCAATCCACCCGAAGAAGAAGAGCCGAACAAGATTCGACCCTACCCGGAAACCCCAAATCAAATTGTAACCCTAATTTTTATTGTATTTGCCTCCGACAGCCTCGCTCCTAGAGCAGAGACACCCTTAATTCGGTGAGAAGGCTTCCAATACAGAGAGCGAGCGAGCTGAGGAGACACAGCATGGATGCTTTTAGAAGGCAACTGGACCAGCTGATGGGTGCCAATCGTAATGGCGACGTGCAGGAAGTTAGCCGCAAGTACTACGACCGCGATGTGTGCCGCATGTTCTTGGTTGGGCTTTGTCCCCATGAACTCTTCCAACTCACGGTTAGATCAAGTCAATCTTTCTGCTATTTCCCACATCCTATTTTGTTAGTTAGAACGGCGGCAACTGCTTTGGGCTCTTTCATATTATTATGCCGTTCTTTGCCGGTTCTCGAGTTTTTGTTCGTTTAGTTGTTATGAAAAATTTGGGTGATCAACCGTCTGGAAATGGAAAGGTGGAGGGCAAAAATGCCAAGGATAATTTGTTTTTCTTTGTTGTAGGAAATTGATTTCTTCTGTCAACGAGTTTTGTTTTTCTTTCTTTCTTTTTTTTCCCCGGTTTGAAATATTAATTTTCCTTTACAGTGTTTTAATCAAATTCATATTCTGTTTCAGAAAATGGATATGGGTCCATGCCCGAAGATCCACTCCTTGCAACTTAGAAAAGAGTATCCTTGATGAAGTTGCAGGCCGCAGTGTTTGATTTTAATAGTATAGCTGTAGTTACTCCGACATATCTCTTTTATGGTACCTTACTATCGTGCTGGAGCTACTGAGTTCGTTAATTTGCTATTATCATCTGGCTTGAAAATGGAACTTTAATTTTGCGTGATCAAAGAGTTTCTGGAGGAGGACCTGGACAATTCAGTAAATTTTTATTCTGTAATTTTTCTGTAGATTATTTCTTAAGAGTATTTTTTAGCCATTATTTTCTGCTTTCTCTTGAATGAATTTTTTTTTTCCTTGAAGAAAATCTGAAGAAAATCATTCTTTTCTTTTTATTTTTATTTATTTATTTTGTAATCTGTTAGGCTTGATGATTGGTGGAGTAAATATTTCCGAGGTGTAATTTTATTTGATCATATTTATAATTTTCCATTGATTTTAATTGAGTAATTAAGGCATGCCTTGGCTGCAGCTAATAGATACTACTTGATAAGTTCATTTCTAACTTTCAAACTAAACTAATATTACTTTTCCTTCATGTTATTAGTGACTGTTATTATATTATGATTAACGTAGATCATTTACGATCTATGGACTAAATTGAATCTTTTAAACCTTACTTTCCTTGCCAGTATGTATAATACTTATTGTAGCGTGTAGTTTGTAAAGATTTTGTTTTAGCGGTGGAAACTTGAGCATATGATGCATTACCTAATATTAAAATTAAAAAGAGTGAATTTTACAGGCTCTTTAGAATGTTAAGAAGTTATGAGTTCAAATATTTTTAATATTTTTGAATATACCTTGGCCACTTTGTTATCAAGAAATGTGAGAAAACCATTGCTTAAGACGGATATATTTTTGCTTATCATGAAGCTTTATTTAAGGGGTTCCTAATTTCATAAAGCCATTTAGGTGGAATTGGAAGATTCCAAATGTAGTTTGTTTGTTTCCAAGAGGTTTTTTTTAACTCTTTCTAGATATGAAGAAGCAAAGACTAAAGGGATTCATAACTATGACCGAGACTTGGAGGATGTTATAGACCGTCTCATTATTGAGTGTGATAGGAAAATTGCTAGAGCTTTGAAGCGACTTGAGGAGGAAGATGCAAAGGCAGCTATTGCAATTTCTGTCTCTGAAGTCACCCAGGTACTAGCCCTCAGGGTATCTAATGAAGATGTAATTCTTTTATGTTGATATATATATATATATATATATATATATTAATTAATTAATTAATTAATTTGTTATATCGTTATTGCAGATACCTGAGGTACTCGAGTTATCAAAGCAAATTAAAGAGAAGTTGAAAGAAGCCGACCAATATGGTATTTGCATTTCAATTGGTGGAAGAATTAGACAATTTCTTTATCAATTTTTTCTTAAATACCACGATCTATTTCTTTATTTTCCATATTATGGATTGCTTTCCTGTTATGCTGGAAATAATTTAAATTGTGTCAAAAATTCAATGATCCCTAATCTTTCATATTCCTTCTACCAATTTCAAGTGCTAGATTATGTTTATTTTTGTTTTGTTTTTTATTTTTATATTCGTGAGTGTCTGGGTCAATTTGTGCGCATCTTGACTATTCTAACGGGACAACCGACCCTACTATATTTAGTTGCCAAAGATTTGCGTGTAATAACATATTGAGAGGGGGATGTGTTTGAGTTATGAGATCAGATTGATTTTTTGATCTCTCTTGGAAGTCACTAATCCTATTTCTCGTTTGGAAGCATTATTTTTTTATTTTGACCGATTGAATTTTTTTCTCTTTAATGGCTGGGCTAGACTCATTGCCCCTTTGGTTATCTTGTTACATTCTAGATATAGATTTTGTTGGTCAATGCTAGTAACACACAAACACTCTGTTCTTAAGAAAATGTCCATAATTCTACTTGTGCTTGACACAGAATTTCTCAGACATGTGAAAAACATAAGAAATCGAGTGACCATTTCTTGTTCATCTTTTTGACACATTGGGACATTTTCTATGCACGGTGGTATTTGGTTTTTTATGGAATTATACTAGTTAACCTTTTTGGTTAAGTAATATGAGGCAGAGAGTGAACTGATGGATGAGAACATCGGATCCAATATCCTGAAAATGAGGGTTTAAGAGAGCCACATTCATATAAGGTTGAGTTTACCTTTTTCTAGCCCAATAGTACTAAGGAGAGGGAGGAGAGCTAGAGATCACCAAGGTTTGAGGGCTAGCTTGTACCTCACGAGAAACAGATTATCCTCCTCAAGCTAGATAATTCATTAAATATCCTCTTGTTTCTTCCGTACCAAATCCTGGGAAGTGAAGCTTTAACAAGATTGACCCAAATGATTATTGCTTTCCTTCTAAAACCGTGCCTGCAGAGAAGAGAAAGTATGTTATCCTTAGCCCTCAACATGTGTCGCCATGAACAAACAAAAATGTGACAGATAGCCATATCCCCAAATGTGCTCATTGTATGAACAGTGAAAAGAATACATGATGAAGGTCTCCACTCTTTTACAGTGTTTTCGAGGTGAGGGCAGGCGCGCGCCTCAGGCGAGAGGCGACACGACTTGGGCCTCCTACGCCTCGAAGAAGTACCGGGCGAGCGCCTTCAATTAGGCGCTCGACTTGGTGCACCTTAGCCTCGCCTTGCGTCGCCATCGATTTTTTCTCAGCAGTTCTTCTTCTTCTTCTTCTTCTTCTTCCATTTTTTTTATTTCGTTTTCATCCTTTTCTTATTTTAAAAAATCTGATTTCATTTATTTGTTTATAATTACGTTTTAATTTAGTTTTTAAAAAATCTGATTTCATTTTTTTGTTTAATTATGTTTAATTATTTCTTAATTTTATTTTCATTTTTTTAATTTTATTTTCATTTCTTTTTTATTTTAAATTTGGTATTCATTTTTTTAAATTCTATTTTAATATATCTTTTTATAATTCTATCTTCATTATATATATATATATATATATGCAGATATGTTGTGCCTCGCTTTACTCAGGCCTCGCTTTTTATCACCTCTCGCCTTAAGGCAATCAAAGAGCTTGTTGCTGTGAGATGCGCCTTGCGCCTTGAAAACACTGCTCTCTTAGTAAAGGATAATCATTTGGACTCAGATCCCAATTTGGCACTTCCACTGTAATTTTTCTGAAGTTTTTATATTTTACATAAAACCTACCAAGTTAAGATAATTTATAGTGTGCTTCTACGTTCTAATTAATTTGTATGCCTTTTTCTCTTTAACAAGAAGTGAAAATAATGGCCAAGTTGTGCATAACTCAATTGGTTAAGGCGTATCTCCCCGACCAAGAGGTCGTGGGTTCGAATCCCCACCTCCACATGTTGTTGAACTCAAGAAGTGAGAATAATTGGTCGACATAATCTGAATTCTTATACAGAAAACTTCTGTTAGGCATATATATTTTTTCTCTCAAGTGCTTTTAAAATTTTTAAAAGCAATTTTGGCCATGTAGCCAAACATAATATTATCTTAACGTTCTTATATTAGTTAAAAGCACTTTCATTAGTTCAATTGTAGTGTTGGAGAGCTTGTATGAGTTAAGCCTTGTGTTTTAGGATATTGTATGTTTTTGTTTCATCAGTTCAAAATATTGTGCTGCATGCATAACGTTTGTGCTGAGATTTCTTTCTTTTTCCTTTTCTTTCTATTTTTGGGTGGCTGTATTAGGTATTAGAGATTCTAAAGTTGTTTTTTAAATTAATTGATCGCTTCTAGTTTTAGGTTCTTACATTTTGCAAGTCCTTCTATTGAGAAGTTGAGGTATCAAATGTTGCAGATCTTGAGGGCAAGACAGATCTTAAGATTCGAGTTTTGGAGGTTGTAGAAGAATTGAGAACTAAACGAGCTGACAAACAGGTATGTGTATTATTTTTGGATGAAAAATAGTTGAACCTTCGGCCTCTCTAGTATAATTTTAGCATGGTAGATGTTTCATAATTCTTATTTTTGTTTTGTTCACATTCAATGTTAGTTGTCTAACTTTTAAAACTGTTCTTTTTAACAGTCCATGCTTCTTTTAGATGCTTTTAACAAAGATAGGGCATCTTTACCTCAACCTCTGCCGAACCCACCACCTCTAGCTCCCTTACCTGTTGTAGCTCCTGATCCTCGTACACAGGAGATGATAAATGAGAAGTTGAAAAAGGCTGAGGAACTCGGTAAGTCTTGTTTAACAAACACCAGGTTACATTGTTAATTTTTTTTTCTGAGTAGCTGCTTTGTGTGTTTGAAGTATGTCATAAATCATAGTTGTTGGGTTTTATTCATCGTATCATCTTTTTTGTGAAATGATTGACACTAAATGATGTGTAATTGTTTGAGTAGGACTAATAGTTGCATGTTTTTTCGGTTTGTTTCTGTTGCATGGGAATTGGAAGTTCCTTTTCATACCTCTGCTAATTAGTGGTTTTAATTCATGATATTCTCGCCTTTCAGGTGAGCAAGGAATGATTGACGAGGCTCAAAAAGCACTGGAGGAAGCTGAAGCACTTAAGAAGGTTTGTCCCTCACAACTTAGCAGAGAGAGTAAATTAATGTTTTTTACTTATAAGGATGTATTTTTTTTTAATTTATATCTTTATTTGTATTTATGGAATATCCTCTTAATTTTTTTTTGGATAAGAGACAATATATGTTTTAATCACAAAAAGGATAGCCTAGGGGCAGAGGGTCGAGAAGCCCTCCCCCAATACTATAGAACTTTCCAATGTGAAGCTATCAAAGAAAGGCCATAATTACACAAGAATTTTCTCTTATTAATGGCAGTTATATTTTTGTTCAGCTGCCTGCTAGGCAAGAACCAGTGGTGGATTCATCCAAATATACAGCTGCTGATGTGAGAATTGTGAGTCATCTTCCCCCCCCCCAAAAAAAAAAAAAAAGGTTAAACTATGAAATATGCAAAAGACCTCTATTTATCCATGCCATGATGGAAGTATTAAAGCAATTTCATCTTGGTGTGTTTCTTATCTCAATACATGGATGTGCTTGATAAATGGTAGTTGATGTAATTTCTTGCGTAAATATATGGCTTATTCGGGACTGCTTCTAGAATGAGAAGTGTATTCTTGAGATGTTTAAATAATGCATCTTTGATTAGAAAAATTAGGTTCACATCCAGTTTATCTTTGTCTTTTTCTTATGAAATTTATATCATAAATGAGTGTTTGAGGGTTTTTTCTATATAAATGAGCGGTTTAGGATGGGATTCCTAGTTATTTCTTGCATTTAGAATTCCTGTTGTGGTGAGCAAGAACATTGAGAGAGTGATGTTGAATTTTCTTTGGGAAGGGGTCGACAAGGAGGGGTCTCATTTGGTTAAGTGGGAGGTGGTTTTGAAGCTGAGGGAGCTAGGAGGCTTAGGGATTTGGAGTTCAAGGTTCCGTAACGAGGCTTTGCTGGCTAAATGGTTGTGGCAGTTCTTTATGCAGCTTAATACTTTATGGTACAAGATCATAGTGAATAGGTATGGTCCTTCCCCATTTGAGTGGGTTTTGGGTGGTAGTTCTAAGGGTTCTAGCAAAGATCTCTAGTTAGCTATTGCTTCAGGCTTCCCTTCTCCTAGTTTATGAAATGTTCCATTGGGGAAGGCTTGAAGATTTTTTTTTGGGAGGACTATTGAGGGAGTGATAAGCCTCTTTTTGCTTTGTTTCTGCAATTGTACCTTCTTTCATAGGAGTTTCACTCGGTGGCCTCTATATTGCCTTCCTCATATCCCTCTTTGATTTGCTAAGGCTTTTCATTGTCCTCTTTCTAAGAGTGAAGTGACAAGGGAATTGGCTGGCCGTCTTTCTATCCTTCTTTCCATCCCTTGTGACTGTATCGCTGCAGAAGGGTCTTGAGTTTAATTTAAAGTTCAAAGCATATAAGTTTATTTATATCTTATGTCAAGTAAGCTCACTTGTTTTGGATTAACTCAGACGGATCAAAAGCTGCGTGTGTGTGACATCTGTGGGGCATTTTTAAGCGTTTATGACAGGTACATTTGACTCTACAACTTATACATGTTCCTTTAATGATCTAAGCTTTCTGAGGAAAATGTAAAGTTAGTCTTTGGGGTTTCGAAATGCTCAGTTTTTGACCCGACAATTATACCTCCTTTTCCCCAGCAGGCTCTTGGGCCCAGTTTTACGAGGATAACTTTTCCAGCTAAAGACTGTGCGTTATTTCTGTTTATATTTGTGGATCATGCTATTGTTGCTTAGAATGTTATGGGGAACCATGCATTACACGTTTTTGTAATTTTCGAAGTAAATGTAAATTCATGACTGTTCTGTTTTGTGTGTTAGACCATTTTAATTTCTTTTTCTTTCAGTGATCGTCGTTTAGCAGATCATTTTGGAGGAAAGCTTCATCTTGGCTACATGCAAATCCGTGAAAAGTTAGCAGAGCTTCAGGTTAGATGATTTTAGTCTTGTGCATGAACCACTTTTGGTTTCATATACATCGTTTTAGGGGCGAAAAAAAATATTGATTATATTTTACCTGCTCAACTGGAAGATGTGTTTATGGTTAGTTACTGAAGTGTTGGGCATGTCATGCATTGTCCTCGAAATTTCTTTGGAGTTGTGTATTTAAGTTGGTACTGTGAATATACTGGTTCAGGTGCTGCTATATGTTACAAATTCTACCATAGAGATTCTGAGTTATTACTTTATCTGTGAGTTTTTCTTTCCTTGAGAGACAAACGAGATTTGCTTTTTTGATACATTATTGTGATTGAAATGGCAAAACTTTCCTAGGGGTCCATCCTCCAATTATGTTGCCCAAACCCCTTCAAGAAATTTTAGAAATTTTAGATGGCTCTCCATGTTCTCGGATTTAATATTGTTGTAGTACAGAGGCCGTTGACCAAGTAAATGACGTGATGTGGGGTTATAATCAGAGATGACAGGAAAACTGACCAATTTATGTTGAGGATGGTATATTGGTAATGATGAATCTATGTGAAGGACTGCCAAACTCCGGCAAGTGGGATCTTATATTAAGGTTTACTTGATTTGTGTTTTCAAGGTGCACCTAGGCGAGGCGAGGGGCGATGCGAGGTACCTGCCCATTGCTTGAGTGCTATCCTAGGCAAGCATCTTCAATAAGGTGCTCGCCATTTTCATATTTAAGTCACCATGCTATGTTCTGGTGTTTAAGGCGCTTGCCTTACCCACAACGAAGAAGAATTGAAAAAGATTTGGAAGAAAACAATGAAAATAAGAGTCCGGAGACGAAGAAAGAAAAAGAAGAAGAGTTGGGAGTAGAGGAAGAAGAAAAGTTGGAAGAAGGAAAACGAAAAGAAGGGAGAGAATAAAAGAATAAAAAGAAGAGAATATAAAGAATAAGAAGATGAGATGGAGAAGAAGAAGAAGAAACGTTAGAGAAGAAGAAGTTGTCTCTAGAAGGCTAGAAGCACCAACCACTTAATAAGTGGTGGTTGCATGGAACTGCAAGATGCAGTATTCTTCCTATAAATACAAGTGTCTTTATCTATGTTTAATAGTTAATACTTAGACAAACCATTTTTTTGACATATTCAAAAAAATTCTCTATATATCTCTACTTTTTCTAATTTAATTCGGTTATTTTTTAAAATATTAAATAGCTTTGCAAAAGGGGAGTTTGGCCAAACACCTATCTGGGACTTCTCTTGCGTGGAAATTCAAATTCCACTTCATTTTGGGAACCTATTCTCGAAAAAATAGAGAAAAGGCTCCACGGATGGGTTTCATCTTTCATTTCCAAAGGAGGGCAGAACACTTTGCTTTGATGAAGGCAACACTCTCCAACCTTCCCATATACTATCTCTCCATTTTTCGCATCCCTAAAAAAGTGGCTGACACTATTGAAAAGCTTTATAGAGGATAGCTTTGGAGAGGCACCCATGGCTCGAAAGTATCACACTTAAATAGATGGAACTTGATCAAGCAACCAATCGAATATGGAGGGTTGGGTATTGATGATTTGAGGAAAAAGAACTGCTCTCTCCTTGCAAAATGGACATGGCGGTTTAACAAGGAAAAAGAGGCATGACACCACCCACTTTTGCCAATTGTATGGCTTGAACAGAAGGATTTCTAAAAGCGGCATATGGAACAACATTGCCAAATGTGGTAACCTCGCCACAAAGCATATTTCTCACAAAATAGGAGATGGTACATCAACATATTTCTAGAAAGATCCATGGATCAATAACACTCCTCTTCAGAATGCTTATCCAAGTTTATTTGCCCTCTATCAAATGAAGGAAGCATCAGTTAATGACCTATGGGACCAAACCTCAGAATCATGGACCCTCCACTTGAGATGAAACCTAAAGGATGATGAAATTGACGAATTGGCTTGCTTATACAATACCCTTCCCACGACAATGAATAGACATGGACTTGATAGTTGGATCTGGAACCTTGAGAAAGATGGTATGTTTTCATCAAAATTTTTACTTAAATCCATGAATCATCAAAAGAAGGAAGATGGAAAAGCCATATGTGTTAAGATCTGGAAGGGCAAGTTCCCAAAAAAAACAAAGTTCTTATGGGAAGTCTATCACTTTTGCCTAAACACTCATGATCGCTTAGAAAAGAAGTTCCCATGGCTTGTTATTTCTCCTACATGTTGCTCCATATGCCAATCGGGCCCTGATACACAGGCCCATCTTTTCGGCATTTGTTCTCAAGCTAATTAATAGCTTTTGGAATTACATTTCAGATGTTTTTAGATGGTGTTGGGCTCGGCTTTTTTGCCCTACTCCAATGCTGGAATTTACTTTTCTGGGACACCAGTTCCATGGAAAGAAAAAGCTTCTATAGGAGAGCATCATTTGAGCCTTTTTATGCACCACTTGGTTGGAAAGAAATGCTCGGATTTTCACTGATAAATACCACTCCTTTGATACTTTTTTGGATTTTACCCTACATATGGCCTTCACATAGTGTAAATTGTCTCCTTTTTTTTTTTTGTAACTACAGCTTATCTACTCTATGTACTACATGGGAAAGTTTTTTGTATCACTCATCAATGAAATAGTTTCTTTCAAAAGAAAAAGAAATTGAGTATTTGTTTATTTTTTTAAACCATAATTGTTATAGATAATATTTATTTATTATTTTATTAAGTGTGCCTTTGCTTAGTCTATGCCCTTTTGGTCTTCTTTCGATTTGAGGCCATGAAAAGAATTGTTGCCTTAGAGTGCACCTTGCATTTTGAAAACACTACATGTGATATGATAAGTTCCCCTGGTGTGTATTTCTTGAATGGCATTTGTGGAGAGTGCCTAAACTGCAAAGTAAGTGCAAGTTTTTAGTTGGTGGTGTTTTCTCAGTACTAGCGATTGGGTTATGGCTTAGCCTTAGGTAATAAAGAGGGAAATTAGAAACCCGTAGAGCCAATAAGAAAAGAACTGGTATTTGAGAAATCTACATTAGTATGAGTGCCAAAAGCCTCGTGATTCAAGTGAAAACTCTCTTATTTATGGAAAAGCTGACTAACAGAAAAATAACCTCCAAACTAATACTTCTAACAAAATAACAGCAGTTAACAAAACTGAGGCTAAAATTCATGCTAGCCTAAAATCATCCTAAATTAATTCTCTGTTAAAAAGAACTTGTGCAACAGAACCTTTTTGGCAGGAGGTAAACTCAACAGAAGTATTCAGAAACCTGATTTCTTCTTAAGGAATGAATAGATTTGAATTCTAAATTCTCAGTTCCTAAAAGTGTAGCATAATGCTAATAAAAATTTTGAACTCTAATTGATTGTGAGATCAGGGGTGCAAATTTTAATGGTCAACTATTAATGAAATCTATTTCTTGATGTAAAATGTTATACCATCGGCAAGTGTCTCGTGCAGTTGTTGAGGAATACTTTGAGACCCATAAATTCAATTTTTTTAACTTTGTGGTATGTGAATTTTTTATTAGAAGCAGATAGATGCTTCAACCGGGAAAGGGGGTGAGACTTCATATTGTTTATGTTTATGTTTTTGTTTTGTCTTTGTTTTTTTGTTTTTTGTTTTTTTTTTTTGATAACAAACAATTTTATTGATGTATAACAATTGAAAATCCTCGTTGATTCCTTGTCTGCTCTCTTTCTCGAGTACCTTGATCAGCTATGTTTAAGAGTGAATATAGAAATGTTTGCATTATTTGGTTATTTTGTTTTATCATTCTTTTTCGGGTCGTGCTTTTTAAAGTATATGCATCTTTCTATTTGAAAGTTTATTAATTGACAGTTGATGAGGAGTGAAGATCGGTTCATAGTAAAACCTTATATGAACTGTGCATGGGATTTTGTTTTGTATGCATACATATTGACTAGTATCTATGGAATTATTATTTGCTATTTAATAAGGAAAATTGCAAATTATCTCTAAACTATAGGGTTATAACAATCACATATACACCCTCAAATTTTTAATTTGATTAATTAACCTACTCAACTTTGTGTTAGAATTGGACTCAACTGCTAATGACTGCGAAGATTCCCTTTAACTCTCTCTTTTCTCCTTTGAACTTGGTTCGTCCCCAACCTACCTTCCCTTAATCTTGGCCTCGGTTCCAATTTTTAAAATTATTATTATATTGTAATATGTATTCCATGTCTTTGACCTCGACCTAGTCTCAAATTATTTTAATCTTATTATATATTCCATGTCCTTGGTCTTGACCTCAATCCTAATCCCAAATAATTTTAGTTTTATTTATTTAATTGTTTGTATTATGGATTCGACGTCGCTAGCCCATACCTAAGCCCCATTTTTTTTTCATATTTATTGTGTGTTCCATGTCTTTATTCCAATTTTGATCCCAACCTCAACGTAATATTTCTTTTCATTATAATCATGTGTTTCTTTTGCATTCCACTTTTTTTTGTTTGAATCTGTATGGACGTTGACCTCAACTGTAAATTGTTAAAATTATCATGCTCCTATATTTATATCCAGATTCGACGACTCTTTTCTCAATAGTAGAAGGATACAAGTCAGAGACTCAGAAGGACTTGGAAAAGATATTATTCACTTGGATAGAAGATGCAATGCAATTTGCACTTAGCATTGGAAAGATCTACTGAGCGTACTGAAAAGCTAGGAGAACCAAACTAGTTGAATTAATTCTTTTGATTGGTGTTTTAAGCTTCTAATTCTTCTGGATTGCTGACACAGTTCAATAATATTGATGGAAGGAACCACGAAAGATTTATCCAACCTTAATTCCTTAAGGCAAATAGATAGGCTCTAGAATCCAAAAGAGTTTAAAACAAAATAGAAAAAGTGATCCTTGTTAAATAAAAATTTTCAATAGAAAAGAAGGGCTTCTTCAGCTCTGAATAGCAACTGTGCTTATTTCGTCTATTAGTTAGTTATCCCATTTTTGAATTGGAACTGTGCTTATTTGGTTGATCAGTTACCTACACATCCCACTTTTAGAGATTGCTAGTTTACCTAATTAGTAACTTTTCAAATTTTGAGGTTGTATTGATCAAGACTAAAAACTTCAGGTTGCAAACACTGCGCCAACTGCTCCAGGCACAAGAAAACTCTGTCTTCAGAAGATGGTTCAAAATTTGGAGGTCAAATGAAATGAACTAAATCAAGTATTCATTTGACAACTTATCCCTTATAGAAAGAAGGTAAAACTTCTCAACAACCATCCAGCTCCACTGAAACACAAAAAAGAGGAAACTCTATCTTCAGAAGATGGTTCAAAACTTGGAGGCCAATGAAATGAACTAAATCAATATTCATTTTATAACTTATATCTTATAGAAAGAAGGTACAACCTCTCAACAACCATCTAGCTCCACTAAAACACAAGAAAGAATCCTGTGAAGCCAAATCAAAAGAAAGCTACACCATGCAAAGACTTGAGAATAAAATAAAAGGGAGGAAGCAATGGCAATGAACCCTGAGGAAACTTAGAGAACACTCAACACGAATCTTTGGAAGCCAAATTAGTGACTTTTCAATTGAAAAGCTTTTAGTTTCAAAACTCATTTTTCTCAAGCCAAGACCATTAAAAAAATCCCTTCTATCTTTACATAAAACCATAACTTCATGAAAACTGAAAAGCCATAAACAAATGAAGGGGATTAACAGGCAGATAGAGCAAAATGATCTAGTAAATGAAGGTTGGATTGAATGGACTGGTTGCCCTAGCTCTTTAAGGCAAGGTTCTACGTCCTCGTCTTCTACCCTAGTTCCAATTCTTAAAATTATTTTTATGTATTCCATGTTTCCAACCCCAAACTCAACCTTGAATTATTGTCATTATGCATTCCATGTCTCTGACTATGACCTCGATCCTCATTTTTTAAAAATTATCCATGCGCTCCTTCCACTCCCAACTTCAGCCCTGACGTTAACCTCAGCCTTGGAATTTTTGTTACTGTATATTTTAGTATGTATTTAATGTGTTTGTCTTGATTTTGACTTTAGCTTTAACCTCAAACTCAGACTCTAAATTTGTTTCATCATTATGTTACTGTCCTCATCCCAAACCACATGATTCCTATCCCCAACCCTAGCCCTCAGCTCGAATTATATGACAGAACCATTGTCTTATCTCGAACAATCTTTTTGGCCTGGGTATGAGCTTGGCTAGAGCACCACTATTTACCTTCATTTGAGAAGTTGAAAAAGTTTCTATTCCCATTATAACCTCACTTTCTTCCATTCTCAATCTTTAGTGATTGGCGTTGGCCTTACAAAGAGTCCCCATTCTCTATTAGCTTTCTTTTCGAGACTGCCAACCTAGAAGCATGGCTTATTTATTTATTTATTTTTATTATTATTCTTTTTTTTTAAAAAATTATTCTTTTTATTATTCTTTTTAAGAATCAACCTTAAAACATGTGGTCAACGGGATTAATCAGTTGTCTGTAAGATGCATTGCTGTTGTGTTATGAACTTAGAGGCTTACAGCCTGAGATTAAAGCATACCTTGCTGATGATTGTTAGTTGCAGATATCTTATGCTATTGATGCGATATGATTTCCTATTGAATTACCCTTTTGTGTGGTTTCATTCTTCTTTCTCGTCACTTTGTTAGGAGGAAAGAAACAAAAGTCGCAAGGTTGATCGACATGATGACCAACGGTAAAAGTTGTTCTTACACCTGAAGTTTTTTCTTTATACTAGTATGTTATTCATTATCCAGATGCTTTCTTTCAGATCAAAGGAGCGTGGTAGAGAACTTGATAGAGAACCAAGTAGAGATCGTGATCGTGGTGATAGCCGTGACCGTGGAAGGGATAATGATCGTAGGAGTAGAGATCGTGATAGATATCATGATCGGGATCGTTATGAGCGAGAACGCAATAGGGATCCAGATCGCTTTTATGATTCTAGAAGTCGTCGCCGTTCACGCTCACGATCTGCAGACCGTGAACGTTCAAGGGACTATGATCGTCACAAGTACTGTTTAATGACTATATCAGAACTTTTTGTGCTATGTTTCTCGTGTCATTTCTTTAGCTATCGTTCATATTTCACATATGTTGAGCAAAATATGTCCTTGATAATTCATAAACATTTAATGCATATATTTTGCAGTTTTTCTTGGAGGGTGTTGAACAGTCTTGAGTAAATGATTGTCCTTCAGAAACTTGAGATAATAGTATAGAGATTCCACTGGGTTCAAATCATATTGACAGTACCTATTAAGTTTTTGTATACCTAATGTTGTAGGGTCAAATAGTATCATATGAGATAAGTTGATGTGCATGTAAATGTTGTAGGGTCAAATAGTTATGGGACAAGTTGATGTGCCTGTAAGTTGCCCTGAAAATTCATAATTAAAAGATGGTGGTTCATTTTCCTCCGATCTCTTTAATACAGATTTTGTATCATCTACCCTCTAATAAATTTTACTAGGAATTGGTAAGTAATAAATGCTCAACAGTTTTTAATGTCCTTTTCAAAAAAAAAAAAAGTGTTATGCATTTTTCCTTAGAGCTACTATTCTTGTATTCCATTCTCATTGCTTCTGGGGATGTTTAGGACCTGGGATGCTCTTTTCTACTTGCTATGCTATAGACTATAGTCCACGAATCCCCTACCTGTTGCATATGTATGTTTCGAAGCCATTTACAATTTGGTTGGATTTCTCATTAGAAATTCAAGATTCATATCTATTCTTAATTATAATTTAAATACCACATGGATACCAAGAGTGACTCTTCTTTCTAGTATATTTAATCACTTAATTTTTTTCTCTCTATACCATTTCCCCTCTCAATTCTTATGGATCTTCACACTCTTTATGCAGGCGCCGTGATCGGTACTAAAAAGTCCTTACTGTGGATCCAATGGAAGTGAAAGTTCAGGTTGTCCTGTGTTTCTTCCTCTATTTTGAGTGCGGTTGGTTGTATCTTCTCTAATGATTTTATAATGACAGCCACAAGGTTATGTTGACAATACTTTGAGAGGTATGGTTGTACTGATTACTAGACTTTTATATGTAGCTGTGTTAGTAGAGCAGTTTCCTTGCTGTCTTCTTTTAGCATATAGACAAGGTTACTGGACACATCAATTCTTGATATTATCATTTTGGAAGACTTCATAACAGGATGTAAGAAATTGGTAAGATTTGGCCTATAACTGTTGACCAACCACTGTTTCATGTATTAAGAACCAAAACTCATAGGCAGGCCTGATGAATGATCTTTTTCTTTATTCTTCTCCCTTTAACATTCCTTTTTTTTCTTTTACTGCGAGGGGAATAACTTTTGAATGGTACCTGACTCGTGATTTGAAGAATCATTATTGAATTATTGCTACGTTTTGGAAATAGTATATGATAGTTTTGTTTCCTTCTCTTTTGATTAAATCTTGAAAACAAAAGTAATAAATGGTCTTTTATTAACATTTATTTTCTAAAATATTGTATTGAAAATGGATAACTAAAATTAAAGAAACAAAAAATCATTAATTGGGGTGGTATAGTTGTTTGAGTTTTAGTTTTTTAAGTGATGTGCAGTAAGCATGGAATTGAAAGGTACAGATTGAGTTGCAATAAAAGAAACAGGTAATGTCAACATTGGTTGCTGGCAAGTTTAGCCTCTCACAATCTTGCTGTAAGTATTCATTTCTAAGTTTTGATTTGGAAAAAACAGATATTATCAAGTTAAGCTGTACTTCAGTTGAAATAATTTGGAAACCAGCAGATTGTTGTTGCAAACCACGAAAACCACATTTGTGGAGATGTTGAATATTGTTTGAATGAGAAATGAGTTCTATTTTTGATCAAGTGAATCTTAATTGTGTGTTGGTTAATAATGGAAAGAAGTTGGTCGTTTTAAGTTAGCTGTTCAGTGAACGAACAAGTGGGGCAAAATGATCATTTTATGTGATTCTATATGGTTTTGGCTTTATAGGAACATGGTAATACCGAAAGAAAGGAAAAAAAAAACGAATATATAGTTGAAAGAAATTTGGATTTAAAGACTTTTGTATGTATTGATAATCCGTGCACACTTCCTTTCTAATGGATCTGCTTTGTGATGGACTTGACTCTGTATTTTTACTTTTGGAGATTCATAAACAGGTTTTAGACACTTTCTTTGATTCCCATTTTCCTTTTGAAACTAGAACGGCATTTGATTCTATTTTTCGTTTCTTGTAAATAATTTTGTGAATAAAAAATAATTCGAATGGTATTTTCATTGTTAAACGAAGGATTTTGGAAAATGAGAAATTACCAGTCTTTTTAAGCAAAGAATGGAGAAATAGAGCCCGAGAATGGAAGTGAAATTGGCAATCAAGCTGGATACGAAATAAATTCTGAATGTTTGGTACGAGAAGAAAAAGAAAAAGCTCACATTCTCTCACAGCTGGATAAGGACATGTTTTTTAGTTCATGGGAAAAAAATTAATTGTATTAATTTTAATTTAAACTTTAATTTCATAAAATTGAACGTAAATGTAGATTAGTATTGCAACTTTAACTTTAAATTTGAAAAATTGTTGCAAATAAATTTTTGTTTGAAATATCTTTTAAAAAAGTTTATACTTACATTCCATGAATTATAAAACATAGAAAAAGAATAAAATTGAGAGTTGAAAAATTTAGAGCTAATTTTTTATTTTATTTTATTTTATTTATATTCGGGAGTTTTGAGAAAGTTAACTTATAAATTAATCAAATTTAATTGTACCCAATTGTTTTTTTGTTACAAAATCAATTTGATTCCACCATATATATCAAGGTTTAATAGAGTGAATTAGCAAAAGTTGAATAGAGTATCAAAATTGCAAACATTTATATAAATCTATTGTCTAATTTAATGAAATTGAAAGTTTAAAGTTAAAATTGATAACTTGAAAAGTTTTAAGGGTATAAATTGATTTTTTTTTTCTTTTACTCATCTATTTGATGAATGGATAGTTGTGTGAATAAGTGTTTAGAGGTCTAGGACAAAGATTGGATTTTAAAATGAATTAAAAAATTTTTACTAGATAATTGACAAAAATTATTAATGACTGCAATGATTTTATTTTTTGGCCGAATTTAACGATAAAAGTATAACTTTAAAATAAAATTAGAACATTTTTCAATAAAATTCAAAGATGAACATATAATTTAATGAAAAGGAAAGGAACGAGAGAGAGAGAGAGAAGGGGAAAAAAAGAGAAGGAAAAAGAAAAAAAAATGCAACCAAGGTACGGAGAACTTGGGGGTTAATATACTTCCTAAGTAAACGCTTGAAGGGCAGAGGTCCCCTTTGAAAATATGCACATTATGAACTCACAATATTCCTTTCCTTTCAAAATTTAATGCCAATATAAGCATAGCTACGTGCATAAGGTATTTACTACTATTACAAAGGTCCATTATTTGATCTTCTAACTCTACAATTGTTGAACTCCATAAACAAAAAAAAAATTTCAGTTAGAGTACTAAATTTTAGTTCACACATGGACATTTCTATTGCATTTTTACGTCATGGATTTGACATCCACATAAGAAATGAATCGATATTTAAAATCTTGATGATGGCACATTCAGTTACTCCAAAACTTATTAATTATATCTGATTTTTTTTAGATTTATTTATTGCTTTATTGTTAATCAACTAATAAAAACAAGATCCAAATATTTTAGATGCTACAAATAGAGAACCTTTGAAGCTGCAGAAACCCAACAGATAAAACCAGAGAATCAAGCAACATAATGAATAGAAAAGATCAAGGAGCTATTCATACCTAGTATAATTGATTCAAAATATTATAAAAATAGAGTCTGAAAAATAATTTGTAAATAGCAAAAAGTGGAACACAAGTTTAATAAATGATTACTACCCCTTTTTTTTTACAGTAAACAAAAAAAAAAAAAGAAAATTACAAAGTAGAAGACAAAGCCGGAGAAGTAAAATCACAAGGTCGTGGTTTTGGACCATTTGTTAAGCTTGGTTTATTAAGCTTGGATTTGTTACACGTGCTTGGATGTGGAAAAAATAAGTTTATTAAGTTTAGATTTGTTAAACCTGTGTTTGAATTCTACTCTATTAAATCTAGAGTTTATTAAAAATGAGGTTGATTGGTAGATTTGAAATATAAAATAAATAATCGATAGTTAATGTATTAATTATTTAATTTAAATAACAAAGTATATATTAATTATTTTAAAAAAACTTACGTTTTTTTTAAAAAAATAAAAGTAGAGTGTACTATTTGAAAAATGAAACAAATATTTCTAAAATTACATTTCTTCATCAATTTTTTTTTCAATAACTATTTTATAAAATGAATATTGGACTGTTTGTAAAAATGCTTTTGGAGTATTTAGTATTTACTAAAATGTGAACAAATAGAACAAAAAATAGGTAAAATCATAATACCCTAGAACATTAGGGCTAGTTTCAATATGTTCCTATAGTTTCAAACGTTTAATTTTATTATCAACCTTTCAAAATTGTTTAAAAAAATATCCTTCCATCAAATTTCTATTAAAAAGAAAACGGAAATGTGACGTGACGATGAGTTGGACGATTAATTTTAAGAACTTGTGCACGTGAACATAGATAATGTTTCAACGTGTCCCTAATCTTTGAGGTAAGTTTCAATTATTATACCCTAATTGTTTAAAAGTCTCATTTTAACTCTTAAGTTTCAAAATTGTTTCAAAAACACCCTACCGTAAATTTTTGTTAAAAGGAAAAAGAAAATGTGATGTGATGATGGGTTGAACAATTAATTGTAAGAACCTGTACACGTGGATATAGATAATGTTTCAATCATGCCCCTAAACTTTGAGGTAGGTTTCAACTATACCCTTATTGCTTAGAAATCTCTCATTTTAACCCTTAACTTTTAAAATTATTTAAGACAACCCTTCTAATAGCTTTTCTGTTAAAATCAGAATAAAAATATGACGACAAACTATTAAAAAAGGTGAAAGGTCTTAGTCACATTAAAAAAATGATCTCATTTAGGAAAACAATTGCACACATTAGAATAATATATTATTCATACTCTCATAATAAAATATTTGAGAGAAAACATAATTTTTGAAAGGGTAAGAAAACCATAGTTGACTGTTGATACTTGTTTTTGGTCAACAGTGAATTTGTTTGAGGTTGGGAAGATAAATCAAATAGAACCTGCAAAACAAAGGAAAAAAAGACTCTGATGCCTAAGTTAGAATTGGATCTCTGAAGAACGCATAGATAAAATTGGATTTGAGTGACTTACCTCTCTTGTTTAAGTCTCTTCCTATTTATAGTCATCCTCCCTAGAGTTTTCAAGGATTCATTCTTAGGTTTGGAATAGATTTTACCCACATATCATTCATTCTTAGCTTTGGAATGAGTTTTACTCACATTCCATACCAGATAAGGAATTGGTCTGCTTCTTTAGCCGACCCAGCCTATGGGGTGAACCTAGCTGTCTTTGGGTCATGCCGACTTGTTTGAGCCATACTTGTGCGCTTAGGATTTTACTTTTCAGCCTCTTTTCTAGGCTCGACCCAAACTACTTAGTGGAAATTGGGACTTGGGCTCATTTGACTTTTCAGCCCCTTTTCTAGGCCTCTTTTTGGATTATCATAGATTTTATCCTTTAAAGGTATTATGAGCTTCGATTCCTTATTGGGTCAAGTCTCCTCATTACCCGGATGACCTCTAATGGGTGATAATTTTGTTTTAGGATTTTAAACCTATAACAGTACATAATTTTCAAAAGAGTAAGTAAACCATAGGCAACAAACAAAATTTGGGATCTCCATTCCCACGATCAATTGACAGAAATTAAGGTTAACAAATATTTTCCAAGTCAAACAAACACTGGGTATTAAGAATTTCTTGATAAATTTCTTATCTATGAGGATAAAAATTGTCTTTCTTTGCCAGTCAATTGATTTTTTAAATTCTCCTAGATACCGACCCATGCTTTGCATGAACCCCATTCTTCCACCATTTTTCTCTCATAAACATATTCTTCTCACAAAGCATTTTCTCAACAATCATACACTCCTTCGGCTCTAACAATGTGTAATTTTTATTTTGACTAGTCCATGATTTTTCTCACAATGTATGACTTCCCCCTTTAAATGACGAAATTTTAACCCTAACTTCGAATTTTTTTTCCTCCTTAATCAACTTCATTTCAAATGTTACTAAAGCCATTTTACTGCCATTTATGCCCATGTGTAACTTTTCAGAGGCATTTTTTTTTTTAATAATTTAACCTTTAGATATGAGAGGAGATCAATATATTATCCTAACGTATACAATTGTTTGCCCAAATGACATAATTTTTTAATGCGATTAAGACTCTTCACCTTTTTTTATAACTTACAGTCATGTTAGATTTTTAATTTATTTTAACATAAAAGCTATTGGAAATGTTGTTTTGAGCAATTTTAAAAGTTATGAGTTAAAATGAGATTCTTAAGGCCCCGTTTTGATAACCATTTGATTTTTGGTTTTTGAAAATTAAGCATATAAACATTACTTGCACATATTGACTTCTTTGTTTTGCTATCTACATTTTAAGAAAGTCTTAAAAATCCAAGCTAAGTTTTGAAAACTAAAAAAAGTAGTTTTTAAAAATCTGTTTTTGTTTTTGGAACTTGGCTAAGAATTCAATTGTTTACTTATGAAAGATGAAAACCACGATTAAGAAAGTGTGAGAAAACAAGCATAACTTTTAAAAGCCAAATAGTTATCAATCGGGACCTAAGCAATAGGGGTATAATTCAAACTTATTCTAAAGTTTAGCGCATAATTGTAATATTATCTATATTCACATGTATAGCTTCTTACAAGTCGCCATCTAACTCATCACCACGTCACATTTTGATTTTCTTGTTCATTTTGATTTTCTTGTTCACATAAATTTGATGAAAATGGTATTTTTGAAAAAATTTTGAAAGGTAGAAGGTAGAAT
>JAOANK020000049.1:2679729-2692845 GCA_026257165.2 Telfairia occidentalis | reverse complement strand
CTTTACTGAATAACTTTAATAACAACTTTATTGAAAATAGAATATGTTTACAAGTCATTCGAGTTTTAGGACATACACACCCAACAAAAGTTCTAACAATTAAGTTTATCAAGAAAAATAAATAAATTTTAAGAAGAGCAACCTCGCTTTGATACCAATTGTTTGATCGGTATAACTACCTTAGAGGAGGAATGAATAGGGTTTAATTAAAGAGAATTTGTAATGGGTAGCAAAAATTTTCCTATATTTGAAAATATAGCAAAAAAAAAAAAATTAAGACCGATTTCATTTTTTTATTTATTCCGACTTTTCTTTTTTTTTTTTTTTGTTCCGTTTAGATCAATGATATACCTAATATAAAGTATATCAATAATATAGTATATCATCGATATAGCTAATATGAAATAGATCAATGGTTACTAAATCAGAGATAAACCTAATATGAAGTATATCGATTATATAATAAATTATAAATAATTAACAAATAATGAGTTATATAGTTTATCAAGTATATAATTGATATATTTTTTATAAGGTATATTCATATTATAGTTGATATACCTAAAATGAAGTATATCTCTACTATTACTTGGTTTTTTTTTTGTTCAACGACATGTGGTAGTAGAGATTTGAATCACCGACCATGGTTGAAGATTCATACCTTAACAAGTTGAGTTATGCTCAAATTAGCATATCTTTGCTATTATTGATATATCTAATATACCTAAATATGAAGTATATATATTATATACTAAATTACAGATCATTAACAAATAATGAGTTATATAATTTATCAAATGTATCATTGATATACTTTCTATAAGGTATATTAATAATATAGTCCATATACCTAAAATGAAGTATATCTCAATTATCACTCTTTTTAGTTCAACGACATGTAGCGGTAGAGATTCAAACCTCTGACCTTTTGGTCGAGGATACATGCCTTAACAAGTTGAGTTATGCTCAGATTGACATATATCTCGCCTATATTGATATACCTAATATGAAGTATATTTGTTACATTAAATAAATGAATGTTATCTTTTCCAAAAAAAAAAAAATGATATACTTCATATTATGTATACCTGCATTATAAATCTGATATAACAAGAAAGTTAATAAAAACTAGTTTTTACCTCTTTATCTTTCTCATTTGAAAAATGCGTTGCATAATCAACCACCTTTTTAAATATTAAACTTGTTGTTGGAGCTTTATTTTGTTGAAAAGATTTTTGCGATTGCTTTTTCTATTTTAATCTTAGGTAGAAATCGTTCATTTATAACTTTCATAAGTGAAGCCAACATGTGCAAAATCTCAATTTTTACTCTTTTTAACTCCTTTAATTTTCTTCTTCAAGTAAGCTAAGATTACACTTTTATTTTTTATTTTTTATTTTTAAAATATTCTTCTTCGTCACCTTATTTTTCTTAATTTAGTTTTTCCTCTATTTTCTTCATTGATTATTTAACAAAAATTTAGAAATTGCTTGTAGAATGTTTTTTTAATTGTAGGTACAAGAGGGATGACTAAAAACTAATAGAAACGTGTTAATTAAAGTTAAACTATTGAACAGTAAATCAGTGATACACTTAATATTAAGTATATCACTTACATTTATTATTATATATATGAAGAAAATATTGTATCAACAATATATTATCTATCAGATATATTGCTGACATATTATTGATATTATTAATATATACTTGATATTAAGTAGATCACTGTTATATTTCTTATTATATGTATCGACGATATATTTATATCAGGCATATCAATGATTTACCATTAGTATATCACTAATATACCTAATACAAAATTGCATGTGTTAAAAGAAATCTCTCTTTTAAGGGTATTTCAGACTTTTTCGCATTTTGCGTTAGGCTAGGCATTGATTTTTTGCTATATTTACAAAATAAAAACGTGATTGCTAGATTTGTAATATCCTATTTATTTTTTGATATATTTGCAATAGCCCCTTAATTAAAACTATATAAACTTTTTTCTAAATGAGCCTAATTTAATAAATTAATACACTTTTGAAGAGCAATTATTAAGAACCCTAATTAATTCTAAAAACAATATTTATAAATAAAAAAAATAAGAAAATAAATGCTATCAATCTTAACAACAATTAATAACAATTTAAAGCATGCAATAAATTTCCATATTAATTGCAAAAATTAAATAGGAAAAAGTTAGAGAAAAAGACACTGTAATTTTATAATGGTTCGGTCAAACTCGACCTAAGGCTCTACTCTCCAAGCACTTCTTCAAAAATTTTCGACTTTTTCCACAATTCAGAGTCCAACTGGCAAACACGATCCCTTTCACAGTTGAGAACCAAACCATTACAACACTTGTTTTAATGGGCTAAAGAGAAACCTAACAAAATTTGAAAATTTAAGAACACTCAATAAACTCTTAAAATAGAGTTGATTTACAAATTTGGCTTACAAGATTTTTCAATTCTCACAACAATAAATCTCTCACAAGAATAAAATAAAAATAAATAATAAATAATAAATAATAAAAAAAATTGAAAGCTTTTGAAGAGAGCAACAATGAGACTTTTTTATTTTTGAGAAATTGCTAATTATAGAATTATTGGGTAATTTTTGGAGAAGAAGAATGGCTTAAGAAAGAGAGGGAAATTAAGAGAAAAGTAATTTTAAAATGAAGTTTAATTTGGACCATTTGATTTGAGTAAATGAAAATCAAGGGGTGAGGATTTAATGGTAAAAGATCGTAAAAATAATAATTAAAAAAAAGACCTCTAACGGTAAAATGACAAAAAAAAAAAAAAGAAAAGAAAAAAACTCACATTCACAGGAGAGAAGGCATGTCAAGTAGGCGACTTTAAAGAAACAAGGTAAGCGCGTGCACACGTCCAGCGAGAGAAATCTCTTTTTTCTTCTTTTTTTAAAAACAAAATTAAGAAATTCGACGTTTACTCTCATATATATATATATAAAAATAAAAATAAAAATCGAACGGCCATGCGTCGCTCACCCATTAGCTAACACAAAAATAATATAAATAATATAAAATAAATTTACCTTTTTCCTTTCTTTTTATTAATTTTAAAGCCACTTCGGCCACTTATCCACAGGTGAGTCGTCTGCGTCAGTCCTCTGTATTGCCACGTGTCCGATTCTGATTGATCATTGTTGATGATTGGCCGCCACGTCATCCACCATGGATATTTTTCATTATACTTGTTTTGTCCAGAACTTTTTCATTTAAGTTTCGATTTGGATAATTCAAGATGCGTTGGATTCATTATTTCGAACTCTACACAATGCATTATTCAAAATATTAAAATTATAAATAAATAAAATCAGTTTTGTTATCATCAAAACATTAATTAATAATTAACTTGAGATTAAGGGCCAAAAAGCCAATATTAAATAAAGAAAAACAATCTTGTTTACTACTTTTTACTATTTTCTTTTCTAACAACTATTTGTTAAAATTTTTCTGCTTAACAAACATCAAAGCTATTTCACTTTTAAAAAAAACAAAACTATTGATAAAAATAAAGTTAAATTACAAACTTAGACTCTAAACTTTCAGGTGGTCTCTGAACTTTAAAAAATATCTAATAAGTTCTTAAATTTTTAATTTTATGTCAAATAGATCCGTGAACTCTTAATTTTATATCTGATAGATCCTCGCCTTTATCTACATTTTGAACTTATTAGACATAAAATTGAAAATTTAAGGTCTTATTAAACACCAGAGTTAAAGTTTAACGGCAAATTAGACACTAAATTGAAAGTTCAAATGCCTTTTAAATATTTTCTAAAGTTCAAGAAAATAACTACCAAATAATAGGTTTCAATTAGGGGAAAAAAAGTGAGCAAACGATGTTTAGGAATGGCAACAACTAGATCTAGGTTGAAGATGCCATATCCATCTCTAACCTTTGTAAAGGTGTTTAATCTTCATTGCGACCCCACAAAGATTTTTAATCTATGTTCCTATTCGGTTCTCTAATTTGAAGAATTAAGGTCAAGGTTTAGGAGCTCCTATTCAAGGATTGAGATTCTATGCAAAGAATATTCTTTGTTCAATGTTTAATTTTAATTACATATTAAAATATAAAATAGTTAAATATGAATCAATTAAAAGAATGAACATGAAAATTTTGAATTTACATTATTACCTGCCTAAAATAACTATAAATGTTTAAAAATATGTAACGTTTTTGTTAATACTTTAACCAAAAAGTTTAATAAACCTATGTGATATTTATTTTATGAAATCACCAAGTATCAAAGACAAGTTAATGTGGAGAAAAAAAAACATATCATGCTTTTTTTTTCTAAAGAATAAATACTTAAATTAAATAAATATGTAAACTTCAGAACAGATTTTCCATGAGTTAAGTTGAGGCCTGGATAATAATTTAATGAGCAGCTGAGGAAAATGAAAGTTAATCTTAAAGACAGTTTGAGTTTTCAATATCAAAAAGGCTTGACATCAGCTTTTTTTACAAAGCCCAAAGAATCATTCAGTACTGTCAATGGATCTTAAAGAACCAATTCAATTCAATTCAATTCAATTCAATAATAGAAAAGAATCGTATGGGCAGAGCATATTTACATTGATACAAAATGGTAAAATTGATGTTACTTTGAAAACAATCTACTTAATTTCTAAAAGAATGGAGCATGATAAGCAGTAGTATTAACAAGAGCATTGAAATTCTTCCAACTCTTAGAACAGAAGCTGAAGAAAGATCGTGAGGTCCAACTGTATATATGGCTCCACTGCTTTCATCCCTCACCTTAATCCCTGAAGAGCCTGCAATTGGACATTGAAACAGAACAAGAGAGGGATAAAATAAGATGTTTTTTTTTTAAAAAAAAAAAAGATTATAAAGGAGTTAATGAAATTCCTCGAAGAAAAGCACCAGATAGTGTTATTGTTAACATTGTTTCTTATATTGAGGTAACATGTAATTTTTTGTAAGGAACATAACATGTATGAACTGACAATTGATGATTTAACAAAACATTGAATCAGAGAGTTGGTCAACTAGATACAATAACGATATGTGGGCAAAAGAATTCAATTTAAAAGAAACTCCACCCACCTACATATTAAACTCTTTTTTTATTATATCCTCTCCTATTTTATCTAATTGGCTTATTTTTCGTGTCACATTATACCAAAATTATTACTAGGCAGCCCAGCCAACATGTCACATCAATATTTATATTAAGATGTTACCTATACAAACTTATCAGAATCAAAATCAAAAGTTTAAAATATATGACGTAATTGAAACTTTTTAAAGTTTAAAAAGACCAACAAGAAATCAATATTTTCCATTGTCATAGGTACTTTTGTGCTTTCCGAAAAGTTGAACAGCACATTACACCTCCTCTTGGTCAAAAATACGCAAGGATTTTTCTAATTGCCCTCAAATTATTATCAAATCTGGATTGAGATCCTTTCTTAGACCCCCCTTGGTGCAGTTGTGTATCCGAAAATTTTTAAAATGGAATGTTAGTGGTTAATTTATTTCATATAAGGCTGTATAGAAAAACCATAAGAATCCACTGTTTTCTGACCAATAAGTCAAAGGAGAACAAATCTAATAAAATATCTTCAACCAACAAAAGGGCTTTAATCAGAAAGCTGGCATAGGCATCAAACGCATGTAAATTTGTTCAATAGGATCATATAAACATAGAAAATAAGAGTCAAGTGTACTGGAAAATTTTCTAAAAATTAATAGTGATAACTTACAGTTATACTCTGTCCAACCGATGGTTTGATTTTCCAAGTTGTACAGAACTAGCCTATTTTGAAGCACCAAATCTGAAATAAAAAACAAAGGAAAAACTGGTTAACAATAATGTGTACATAGAATCCATGTTTTGTTTCCTCTCTAAACATGACCATTAAAAAGTAAAGGGGCTCTTCAAGTCGTTAGTTGCAGTGTCTTTCTTGAGTCAATGCCTCTTGTTGACCTGAAGTTTGCAGCATTGGATTGATCCCCAACAAATAGGAGGCTTTATTTGGGTGACTTAAAGTACTACTTTATATGAACTTTCAATAGCTTAGGAGATCTTTTGAAAGATTATTATATCTTCCCTAATTCTCATTATTATATGTTCTGCATAATTTTATATCTTGTAGATGACGAGACGTTTTGGTCGAAAAATAATGCTAGTGTACTACTATGAGGTGATATTTCAATAAACTGGCATTCAACCAAGTTTCAAGAATTAGAATAGATAACGAGGTTCCAATATGGACAAAGCAAATTGCAGCAGCAGAATTTCATAATCAGAAGCGATGCAATAATAAACGTGTTCATTGTTTTCTCACTAACCTCCCAACAGAATCATATCCTTTCCATCCCTAGACTGGGCACCACTGTTCTGCCAACCGACACACCATTTATCACGCTGCAAATGTGACGAGAGGTTTTACAGAAGATCAAATTTTAAAATACAACTTGGTGAAAATCCAAAAAGAGAACAAGTGATTCATAATGGCAGCATGTGAAAGATCATAAGGACCCATAAATAGACATAGTAACTAACAGAATTTTTTCAATGTGTTCTAGGTTAAAAAATAAATGTATCAACCACTTGACAATAAATTAATTTAGTATCTTTCATATTTTCCCTTCTTTAACTAACATCAAATTATAAGAAAATAAAAAACAGTTGCCAAGATTCCTGTTTTTCACATTAATAGCCCACGTCACTTTAAATCATAATTTTTTAATATTGAGGTGGCTGTCACTTAAGCATGAGATTAAAGGAATTCTGTTCATACTTTAAAGTAAATTTCACCCACCTCAATATCAAATAGATATTCATGAGGATGAACAGTCAAAGATAGCGAATCTTCAAAATGGAATGTAACAGTAGGAAATCCATCATCAACACTGCATGAAGAACATAAAAGCCAAATGAGGAACTTCAAAAATTTTCCAGATAATGAACATTTTTAGTTCACTGACATTAATAAGTATATTCCACAGCCTTTGATGTGCAAAGATATTTCCATCAGATAAACAAAACTACAAAGTATGCTAAACTCTTACTATGGTTGTTATTATTTGCTAGATAACTAGAGATATCTAGAGATTACTAGAGTGTCAGAACTCACTTTGCATTATGCTCGTGACCTACTAGGGAGGCTTCGACAGTCTCAAGGCCAACTCCGAGAGACAAACAAATTTTCAAATTATTAAGTTTTCAACTTGGACTTGAACCTAAGAACCTAGAGGATATCTTCAAACATCTCAAGCCCTTGCCATTAGAGCACTCTTCAGAGTAACTCTGATGATTATTTGAGAATTAATAAAATTCACAGCTCCCCAGTTTTAACACAGAAAGGATAACATAACAAGGACAGAACCTATGTTAATTCTTTAAAAAATATGATGAACAGTTTGCATGATAATTCAAGCCATCTCTTTTTCCCCAGCAATTTAGTACTACTATTTAATGACATGGATATCATTTACCCAGGGGCAAAGCTAACAAATCTTTGCTCATGAATCAAGAAAAAACTAACCAAATAAAGAAACAGCACCAAAGAGAATCTAAGACTAGTCACATGTAACTATCATATGACAGAAGAAAAATCCCTTAATGAACATCAACGTTAGAACAATAATATCAGTATTTTATAAGTCTAACAAAGACCACTGCAACTTAGGTAAATATTGTGTCATCTTACTTTCCATCGTACTGAAAGCAGGTGAACTGTTCTTCGACAGTTTGCAACTTCAGTTCAGTCTGCCTTGCAAAAATCTAGCATAATAAATACGGTTTCAGTTTCTGAAACACAAACTTTAAATTGACTTTTGATAGGATATTACAAACACAAACTTAAAATGAAAAGAAATATTTATATATGGTGTACCTTAGATATTAATGGATCATAAATCACATCAGGAAAATAAGCCAACGTTGTTCCACTGTCAATAATTGTTCCTTTCCTAAAATCAGTGTCAAAAACATCTGTGGGGAGATTCAGCACTTCACTGCCAACCTCAATTGCCTTCATAACCACATTGTAATGTGCCCTAAAGTTGATGATGAAATAACTAAGTCCAAGGCCAAGGCCTACTAGTTAATAAAGAAAGCTAAATACTTAACAGGAAGAATAATTCATAAATGCATGTAGAAACCAACTTCAAAGCTAATCTATTTTATATTGAAGAAATAAGTAAGAAAGTGGCTACATACGGGGCGCTTGCTTGCAACTTTTATTTGTATGCTCATTTGTGTTTTTGTTGGTTATCAAACATGGGGAAGGAAGGAGGAGGAGGAGGAGGAGCAGGAGGAGGAGGAGGGTAGCTTGTAACTAAACTGGTATTTTCAATATAAAGATCAGTGGCAAATCCATTTGGCTTTATTGATGTGTTAGGAAAACTATAAATATGCTCCGAGTGTATGAAGGTCCTCATCCAAAATAGCTAGGTTCATCCAAGTGAAATAGAAATGAAAGACGATCCAGACGTGAAATAGATGTTCGGATGATGACATTGACATTTGCTAAGCAAAATAGATGGTGCCTTCACAAGAGATGCAACAGTACAATATGACAAAAAATAGATGGTGCCTTCAAAAGCCCACCCATTACAATCTTGAAATACAACCTATGCAAACAAGAAGAATGGGGTGAGAACCAAATGTCAATATAGATTAAATATGTGATCAAGAAATCAAAGTGAAGGTAGTTTCACCCATGAGAAAGCAAATTCCAGGAAAAAGGGAAAACATTTGTGCACTTCAAAAAAATTGGTGTCACATCATGGCTCTGGAAGTTCACTTTTCTTCATTTTCTATAGAATTTTTCATTGTTCATCTTTCAATTTCCCCTCAGTAGTCCTCCTCTTTTGAACTTTTCACGTGGATATGAAAACATTTCACCAAAAATATGCTATCTTAGCATTTGTCATGGTTAACGTAAATCAACATTGAAGATTCAATATGACAAAAAATATTAATCAAAAGGAAGTATAACATACTGTTGCGGCACTAATGGAGTAGTGTGGACTTTTGGCTGCACCACCTCCCCAATGGCAAAAATTCCACCTCCATCAATACTATCCAAGCAATGCGCAAAAATCGTTTTCACCTGTCCCGACGAAGCCAGCTGTGAAATCATGGATGAATTTGCTTGTCCGAAACCAAGTATCCCATCGAGCGCAGCCGATGATGCACCTAATTGGCCAGATTGTTGAGCGCCACAACTATTATCCATCAAGGGGGAAAAATAAGCATGAAGAAACAGAAAGGCATAAGGCCAGAATTAGAAACAATTGGTGCATTTCTGTATGGTCATGAAATAGACAACAAAAGAAACATAAAATAATTAAAACATAGCGGACTAACATGAAGCAAACATAGCATATTTATGGCGTTTAAGTATACATCACAATTAGATAAAAGGTGATAAAAGGGGACGATGCTGAGATTTACTAACAATGATGTCACCCAAAACATTGTCATGCCAACAGTAGCTAATTGGAGAGAGCAAAATATAGTACTTCCGATAGATCACTCATTAGTTTTCTAATACTCATCTAAAACAATTCTTTACTAATTCATTGTAGAAGTAGGAAATTTCAAGATGCCATAATATTACAATTTGGTATAAAGTACTTGAATTTTTTGCAGTAAAACTATATAGTTTATAAGGAAAAAATCTGAACTTCAGAGATGATAAAGCACCAATGCTTAAAAACATTTGAGAAAGTAAACGCCCAAAATGACTTCAACGTACGTGTTCAATGTAGATTATAAATGTTAACAATCTCAAAGCATTTAGAAAATTCTCTTTTCTTTTTATGAAAGTTAACATCAGATCCCTAACAAGGTATCATATTCTTCAAATTATAATCGTTATTAGATTTAGCTATAGCATCATCCGAAAGTTTGGTTGCTACACACAGTGGAAAAAATAAAAGGATAATGTACAAAATTCCACTCTTACCCAAATACTATACTACCATTTGTAAATGCAGTTTGAAAGTTTCCTGTCACCCGATTGAGTAATACACGATCCTTCACAAAATATCCGGAAGTTCCACTTCCATCTCCATATGCAACTTTGTATTCACAGAGTAGTCCGGGCCTGCAACCAGGAATTGGACCGTCGTATGTTGAAGTGCAAAAATCTTGATCACAAGTTACTCGGTTTGAAGTACTGGAGCTCGATGGATTGTATAGTGTCAGTTCTATCTGTAGCCGAATGATCATATAATGGATGTTTTTTCAATAAATAATCAGAGCATAGGTTGTGAAATTTATATCCATGCAAATACGATGACAAGCGACAAATGTTTGATGTACTTCTGATTATAATGAAAATTTTCAGCTAGAATTTTTAGAGTTCAAGAGACATACACCAAGATCGCTTCTCCTTGGACAGTTTGTACAGCCTGCACAATTCACCCATAAGAGGTCACTGCCTGTATCCACCTGTACATAATAGTCCTTTGAAGGTGTCCCAAGCCCAATTTTAGCAAAGTATAGCCTAATCCAACAAATGGAGGAAAGAAAGCGTATAAGTATTTCCACCACCCAACAACGAGAAAGAAAGACAGAATTTTGGTGCAAGCATAACAAAAAAAAGGATGGAAAAGCAATCGGCACTCTTTTTTTTTTATCATAAAAGAAAAAAGAGCTTGCAGATTCTGCCGTGTTCAGACTAGGAGCAAATCCATTAAAGGAGAGAAGGAACAATAGCGGGAAAAAAAAAGGAAAGGGAAAAACATAGTCAGCAAGTTCCCCCACATAACCTAAATCCACAAGCAAGTAAAAATACAGAAGCCGTGATTTTAGAAATTCAAAAACAAAAAGGGAAAACAAAAAGATCCCATACAGAATTCACTTAAAGGAGGTAAAAATGGATCCAATCACAGAAGCCTCTTTCTTTTGAAAGAAGATCAGAATGGAATCTTACCAAAGATATGAAATAAACTATCCACTGTATAACGGATTAGAAATTAAGATAGCACATAAAAATCACAGGATTTCCAATGGATACCAAATAATCACAAAATAGAATTCAAGACTAACCCAGATTCAGAAGGGTGGCTGTTACCACCCAATTCGAGATCAATAGCAGAGAGAAATCTGCCGCGACGGGTCATATCGTGGGCTTTGAACGCATTCAAGGACCTCTCACGGCCCTTGAACTTGTGCTGAACCTGTAACACTAAGTTGCAATCCCCAGTTGACAACAAGGAAATCATCAGCAAGCAGAATACTATGGCAAATCTTGCAATCTCCATAATTAAGACCAAACCCCAACGAACAGGATAAAGATTCAATCAAGACCCTGAATCTAAAATCAACTAAAACGATGTTGAGTCTCTAATTTTTTTGCTTGAGCAACGGATTACCAGAAAAAACGAGGAAACAGGGGAAGGGAAAGAAGGGGGAATGAAGCGCGTTTTCGAGCGGTCAAAGAAACAAAATCTTCGTACTCGTACTCTTCCGTCTACCCCCGATTTTGAATAATCACATAGATGACAAAACAGTTGTTTTGATGTCGGAGTTTGAAATCTTCTTCTTCTTCTTCTTCTTCTTCTTCTTCTTCTTCTTCTTCTTCTTCTTCTTCACGTCTCTGTCTCTCAAATCTGGCACTGCCTCTCTGTCAATTTAATTCTCTGATCTTGCCGACATCCTTCGTTTCCACTGTTTTGACTGACCCCCAAAGAAGAACTTCTCGACCAATTAATTTACTCAAAAAGAAGAAAATTGAAAAGAGAGAGAGGAAAATTGAGAAAGTCAATGGAGGGTTTTATTGGGTGGATGCCATTTTCAATTGATTCAATGGATTTACGGAGGCAGGTTAAGCTCCAAGAAATCTCCTGTCCCAAGTCTCGCTTTATTTGTAATTTAACTTTTGCGACCTTTTTTGGTGCTGTGTCAGTCTCAGTTTATTGTTTGTTTTCCTTTTTTCATAAAATAAATAGATATATAACCTAGTTTCTTAAATATTTTTAAAATTTTGGTTGGGTTTGTGAATACCGTTAAACTTGTCTGATCAATTGTTCATTTGCCTGATGTCAAAAAAGGGAAAAAAATGTTGATCTATCATTTTCAACCTTTTTCTATTATTTTTTTTTCTCTAATGTAATTTCCAATCTTATCTATTAAAGTACAATACATACGATCTCATTTATTAAAAAAGTAAATATGGAAATAAAATTGTTTGTCCAATGTGCAATTTTAGATAAGTTTTATATTCTTGTATATGGATGGATGATTGTTAGAGTGAAAATCCATTTGACACGTGTCGCAGCTATAGAGGAACCATGTGTCCTAGAGCGGTGTACATCATGACCAACACCTAGCACTACGGAAGAAGTTGGGGAAAAGACTAGTTCGACAATCGAGCTCATCTCATCATGCAACGAATCTTATGTGGGTATCGTGCTAAGAGCTGACAATCACATTGCTCGATGTGATCAAATCCACCAATACACATGTAGTCTTTGCACTATTCGTCGTGATCCTCGCCAAATTGGACTTTGTCGTCTCCTACACGCTTTCTACAAATGCAAACACAAACGCCGAAGGTAGGTACACACGAATACCTTCTCAAATTCACAGTTATCTCTAGAACTTTATTGACTTAGCGTCGGGTTGTGGTTGGCAAAACTCCACACTTTGAGTTAGTTCCTCTCTTGTAACTACCTTCGACTCATGCTTAGATCATGATTTTGATATTTTTGTATTTTAATTTGTTTGTTTTCTGAGTATAAGATTTTAAAGCTATTTTTAATTAGACAAAAATCCAAAACCACTCTTCAATTTGACAAAAACGTTTCTTTTATGATTGATATTATATATTAAAATTATACTAATAACTGTTAATTTTTAGATTATATATATTATACCTTTGTATTGTTTTCCTTTTCTTTCTTTTTCTTTTTATTTTATTACATATAATAATGGAAGAGACTGTTGGCTTTTTGGCCTTTAATCTTAAATTAATTAATTTTAATTAATTAATATTTTGATGATAACAAACCTGATATTATTTATTGACAATTTTAATGTTTTGAATAGTCCATTACGTAGAGCTCGAAACAACGATTCCAACGCCTTTTGAAT
>JAOANK020000049.1:2661568-2679629 GCA_026257165.2 Telfairia occidentalis | reverse complement strand
AAATCTTTTTAAAAAATATTCAAACTAAAATACATAAACTTTCAATAATCAATTTTGATAATGGAAACAAATTACAATAAGATTACTTTAAATTCAAAACCAAACAATTTACAATCAAAACCAAAGAAACAATTTGAAACATACAACGTATACTTTCAAATATTTGTACAAAATAAGCATAAAAGTCATACCAAAATCATATTTTCAATTACAAAATAATTTGAAACATACAACGTATACTTTCAAATATTTGGACAAAATAAACATAAAAGTCATACCAAAATCATTCAATAAAAGCGTAGTAAAAACATTGATTTTGGAAGGAATATAGAAATTATTTACGTAAACTTTCAAATCATACAAACTTTTGAATCAAAAACTTTTGGAAGGAATATAGAAATTATTTACATAAACTTTCAAATCATACAAACTTTTGAATCAAAAACTTTTGGAAGGGATATGAAAATTACTTACATAAACTTTCAAATCATACAAACTTTTGAATCATAAATTTTTGGAAGGTTTATGAAAATTACTTACCTCAATCAACATTCAAAGGTTCTAAGCTTACTTCCTCTAATCAAAGTTCCAATTTTCTAGAAGCCTATACACAACTAATACTCACAATTAAGACCAAAATTCTATCATAAGAAACTAAGAACTAGTCTAGTTATAAAATATCCAAAATTCCCCATTCGAAACAATTTTCTATTAAAAAAAATAGAAACGAATGATTTTTTTGGGCTAAAAATTATCAGATCTGGAAAATAACAAAATTTCATTAAAAAACAATAAAAACATATAATTTTTTAAGTAAAAATTAAAACAATAAATTACCTAAGTTAAACAATTGTCTGGAAAACTTTTGTGTGTGCAAAAAGAGACAAAAAATAGCAAGAACAGTTCAACTTTCAAAGAAAGCTAAAATTGACATAATTTGAAAAATTCTTTAATAAAACTCTTTCAATTAAGGCCAAAAGTAGAACTTTGATAAAACTTTAGGCCAACAAAAAGTCTAAAAAAAATTTTGGGGCAAAAGACCAAATTATTGAATAAGAAAGAAACCATGAAATCTAATCATAATCCCAGGACAAAGAATGATTAAACAAAAAGAATAAGGGAAAACAAACTTAGAGATTTTTTTTTGGAAGAGAAGAAACTCTCAAAACCCTTATTTCTTTTATTTGAGAGAAACTTTTAGACTTCTAAAAGTTAGGGCTTAAATTTTTATAAGGAAACTCTAAAATAAACCCTTAAATAAAAAGAATTACTACTTTCAACCAAAAAAAAAAATAATAAATAACAACAATATCTCCTACTTTAACTAGAAGATAATATAAAATAAAAAATAAATCAAAATAATTGATCAAATATAATAAAAAAGATATTCTTTTTTTTTTATTGTTACACTACATCTAATCATTATAACATTTTATATTACTCATTTTATTTTTTATATTTTTCTTATAATATTTTAATTCTAATTGTTATCGAACAATACAAATTTAATAAATAGTATATTACATTTTAAAAAGTAATTATTATCTAAGTTCATAAATATATGTGTACGCACAAAAAAAATTCATAATTATATTTATTGATTATCTTTACATTCAAGTGAATAATGTCAACAATAACATTTCCTCCAAATCAATCTAATTTTTTTTGTCAATTAATGGGTGCGTTGTAAATTTATCTCAATTATAAAAAATAGTATTACTTTTTACTTTAAATTAAAAATATTTAATTTTAAATTAAAATACATAATTACACGTGCATTGCACGTGTATCTGCATAGTATATATATATATATGGGACTCTAGCATGCTGTAGTACCAATTGAGCATTTTAATCATAGTTTGTTCACTTGACGAGGAAAAAAAATATTTTTAATTTGGATAAGATAATAAAAAACTTATTGTTCAATAACTACCCTACATTTTGATGAAATAAAGTGCAATAATGTATTCGTTAATAATATACAATCAAATATTGTATTTTTTTAAGTAAATTTGTCGGTTAGAAAGACTTAAGAGTTAAACATCAAATAATTTCATCGCCCTTTGGGTTTAAATTTTCAAACCCCCATTTATATATATATATATTTTACTTTTTTGAGTTTATGGTAATAAATACTTTATCTAATAGACTATGCTAGAATTAACACCCTCTACCTAAGTTACAAATTACAATTTTCTTTTTTAATTTAACAATATGTGAAAGTAAGATTCGAATCAACAACTTTTTAGTCGGAAAACTACGTCGTAAGCAGTTGATTATTCTTAGATTGATACAATTACAATTTGGTATGTCAAAAGAAATGAGGACAAAAATAGAATGACTATTGGCTGTTCTAGTTTTTTCTTTGCATAGTTATAGCTAGAGAGAGAGTGTTTGAAAGGGCAAATCCGGAAATTTGGGGTGATGGTGACTAAAAAATCCCAAAAGAAAATCATGGAATGAAGATGTAGAATAATAGAAGGGCACTTCCATTTGATCACAGAAGTTTGAAAAATAAATTCCCGGCACCGAAGAAGAGAAGAAAAATTAGTAAGTCAATCTTCAACACCCGAGGAAGGCAGCGCGTAGAAAAGGACCTTGGATCTGAATCAGGAAGACCGAGAAGGAAAATTTCAGAAACACAAGACACAGAGATTGAGATTTGGAGAGCGGAATGTGTGGGATTTTCGCGTATTTGAATTACAACGTCGAGAGAGACAGGCGGTTCATTCTTGAGGTTTTGTTTAATGGCCTCCGTCGTTTGGAGTACAGAGGGTATGATTCCGCTGGAATCTCCGTTGATTCGTCTCCTTCTTCGCCCTCTCAACTCAACAATGGCGATTCCCATTCCTCCCCTCCGCCTCCCCTCGTCTTTCGTCAGGCTGGCAACATCGAATCCCTCGTCAAATCAGTTCACCAGGGTAATTTTTCTTTTATCTCTTCTTAAATTATGGGGTTTTTTTTCTTTTTTTTTTCTTAATTTGTGATCTTCCTCCTGCTTGGTTAGCGTGAAAACATTTAGCGGTTAATGTTCTTAATTGGGTCGGATCTTTCATGGCTTGAACCCTTATTATTTTTTATTTTTTATTTTGGGTGCGATCATGGCCGACAATGCCAGCATGGTCTCACCTCACACATTGCTGGTTTGTTTTGCCACTCTGTTATTTCAATAAGGACACTGCCAGAGCAAAGCAACTGTTTCTTCTTTGCTCTTTCTGATGACACTGACTTATGGTAGTTTATTGTGCTTGTATATTTTTTTCAAAAAAGATATTGGTCACATTTAATTCCTTGGCCTTGGAAAATTTTAGACACAGCTAATAGTGGGAATGTAAAATTTTCAGAAGTTGCAACAATCAATTTGAATTTGGAGGAGTATTTCTGTGTACATGCTGGGATTGCACACACCCGTTGGGCAACTCATGGAGAGCCAGCTCCAAGGAATAGCCATCCTCAAACCTCTGGTCCTGAAAATGAATTTCTGGTTGTTCACAATGGAATTATTACAAATTATGAGGTGTGTTCAGCGACATCCATTTCCTTTCTCTGTTTAGATTTTCTTATAAGTTACTGGATTTTCATATTTCTGTATTTTTTAGTTTTCAACTACTCAGTATTTTTCATTCAAGTAATGCTTGGTTTCTAATTCATATTTAATATGGTTTTATCTGCTCCAATATTTGATTTTCCCTGCACTAGGTACCCTTCTGTCTGACCTTCACCCAAATTCTTATCTTCAGGTCTTAAAGGAAACTCTAGTTCGACATGGTTTTGTTTTTGAATCTGATACAGACACGGAAGTAATTCCCAAGCTGGCAAAATTTGTTTTTGACAATGCAAGTGAAGGTATGAAAAACTTTTGCAAATAATGTTCACATGGTGAATAACAAGACGCCAATGAAGCAATAGTCGTAGTTTTATCTGTTTCTTTGGTTTACTAAACCACAAGATGACATCCTTCTTCAGTTCTTCCTAAACGTATGTTCTGAAATTACCAGAATATGTTATTTCTTGATGCCATGAATTCCAAAGCAATAACGTATATAATGTTGTTCAGAGTTGAACAATTTTTGATTCACATGTTATGCGACAGACTGCATTGTGGAAACCTAATTCAACATGAAATATCTCGTAAAAAAATATTATGATGATAAAGCCTTTGGTTACGATAGCTGTCCTGGTTTCTCAGTTTCGGTGACCTTTTTTGTAATTGGTATCAGTTCAATGAAACAATTCTACTGGGTCATTGAGTTATTTTATTTTATTTTGTTTTATTTCCATTTTTATCTGCAGAAACCTGGGGTTTGTTTAGGTGACTGCTTTTTTAGCTATTTGTTTTTAAAACTATTTTTAAGAACTATAACCAGATTATAGATTGTTTTTAAATGTTAAAATTGTTCTTTTATCTTTACATCAATGTTCATTAGTCAATGCTTTTCACAGGAAGAATAAACATTAATTAATCTGAAAAATAGGTCATTCATAAAAATAAAATAAAAGTAAACAAGAGAAAAAATAACAGTTGAACTTTTGTTCTGAAAAACAAAAGAGGAAAGAGTTTCGGAAACAATTCCTGAGCAGCCATTTACCAACTTTGATGAATGAATTAATCTGTTTATATTTTTTGAAGTAGAAAGGCTACCTATTATGCATTAATGTTATGAATTTGCTTCATCTGGATAGTTTTTCTAGTGTTTATAAGAAAATCAAACTTCCGTTAATGAAGGGTTATGTGGGTATGATCTTACGTTTTGCAGGAGGTCAGGCTGTCACATTTAGTCAAGTTGTGCTTGAAGTTATGAGGCATCTGGAAGGAGCTTATGCCCTTATATTCAAAAGCAGACATTATCCAAATGAATTGATTGCGTGCAAGCGCGGTAGTCCATTGATCCTTGGAGTTAAAGTAAGTTAAGAATTATACTAGAAAATAATCAACTGTATGCTCCTTCAGCTCAGCAGACCTTTTTTTTAATGAAAAAAATTGTTTGTAGTTCTTTGTTTGTTCGTTATTATTTTCTTATTTTTATTTTTTTGTTGTTATTTTTTTTAATATTATGTCTCTTATGTCCAAGTAGTTTGTCTTAATATTATATCTCTTACCTTCTTTTCACTGGGATCTTCTTTAATTCATTAATCGTTTAGTTGAATTTGACCAAAGCATATGAATGCTATCCTGATGGGGTCAAAAACATCAATATTTTCCCTGATATTATTCCATCATTTTAGTATATGATACTGATTTTAGTAGGACAGCACTTTGACAAGAACAATTGTCCCAGTCCCTTGGGATTGATACTATTGCATGGAGACACCATTCAAATTTGAATTTCAATAACCGCATTTCAAGTTGAGATTTTCTTTTAGTGCCTAGGTTGCTATTATGTTATATTCATATTAATGTAGAACGAGGCTCTGTTTAAATTCAAATTATGGTGAAATAACTTATTCAATGAAACTTCTGTTTTGTGGCTTTTTATAATACATTATTTGTTGAACTTTGAATGGTATATTCTGCACTTATAAATGTTGCCTTCCTTACCTTTAACATCTCTCTTCCTCTTTTTGTTTTATTTTAATTTCAGGATTTAGCCGAAGATACCTGCAATGGATCAGCATTCAATGATGACAAGTTTTTTTCAAGAAATGGACACCCAAAAGAACTTTTCTTATCCAGCGATGCTAATGCCGTAGTAGAACATACGAAGAAAGCTTTGGTGATAGAGGATGGTGAAGTTGTTCATATCAAGGTCCTATTCTCTCTGATCTCTTTTTATTTTTTCCATCTTCAGACCTTTTGGTGTGCAACCATAGCTAACTGCGTTTTCAACCCGTTCTGTTGAACTTGTTCATCTCTTCTAAGCATATATTTATAACTTTGCATGTTGGTTTTGATTGATGAGGAAGTTGTGTGAGCCTCATTCTTATGGAGAACAAGTTCGTTGTAGTATGAAGGGAGGTTTAATCCAAGTTATCACACCATAATATGGAGCATCTTATAGGGTTGGGTACAGATCTTGTTAACTTTTGGGCATAGTTTATCATTGGATTCCTCTTCCAAAGTTTTGGAAGTAATGCAAGATACACTGAGAAATTATTTATAACTTTTGACTATTGTAAACAAATGACTCTTCGGTTGTTTGCTTTAGGATGGAGCTGTATCCATAATGAAGTTTGACAAGGAAAAGGGAAAAGATGGTGGTTCTCTTTCTAGACCTGCATCGGTTCAACGTGCGTTATCTGTTCTAGAAATGGAGGTTGAGCAAATAAATAAGGGAAATTACAAGCATTATATGCAGAAAGAAATTCATGAACAACCGGAATCTCTGACAACCACAATGAGGGGGAGGCTAATATGTAGGGCTTCTTCCAATGACAAAACTGTTCTTTTGGGCGGACTAAAGGATCACCTTAAAACAATAAGGCGAAGCAGGCGGATTGTATTTGTTGGTTGTGGTACAAGTTATAATGCTGCTTTAGCTGCCAGACCTATCTTAGAAGAACTATCTGGTATTCGCTGTTGGATTATAAATAGGTCTTCCAGTTGTGAAAACGGTTGGTTACTTTTTTCACTTTTGTTTGCTTGTCTGATGTAGGTGTTCCTGTTACAATGGAAATTGCTAGCGATCTGTTGGATCGCCAAGGGCCAATATACAGAGAAGATACAGCTGTTTTTGTCAGTCAATCTGGTGAAACAGCAGATACTTTACATGCCCTGGAGTATGCTTTAGAAAATGGTGCATTGTGCGTAGGCATAACGAATACAGTTGGTAGTGCAATAGCCAGGAATACACACTGTGGAATTCATATAAATGCAGGTGCCGAGATCGGTGTTGCAAGTACAAAAGTGAGCTTGCGTTCATCTAACTTTTTTTCTTGGTCCAATTTGCTATTGATGGCCCTCATTATAACTTAAAAAACTTACAGGCATACACGAGTCAAATAGTTGTGATGGCCATGATGGCTCTTGCAATTGGTGGAGACTCAATCTCCCATCAATCAAGAAGAGAGGCTATAATAGATGGTTTATTTGACTTGCCAAGTAAGTCTATTTCACGTCAGTTATATTCCTTCCCCATTTATTTAGTTTTTGGTTTAAATCCTATTCTAGGCTCTAAACTTTCATGTTTGTTTTGTTTTTATCTCTCAACTTTCAAATGCTTTGTTTGCATAAAAGATCATTTTAATCTTTGGAGAAATAATTGCCATAGACACATCTTTTATTCATCGCATTGATGTCTATATTGACAAATATTTGAAGCCATACGTAAAGGGTCAAGTGGATGATTAATGAAAAATTAATGGTAAGGACTAAAATAATTTCTTTATGTAAAGTTTAGGGACAAAAATGAACATTTGAAACATGGAGGATAAAACAACACATTTAAAGTTTAGAGACCAAAATGGAATAAGTACAAAACTTTAGGTCCAAAATAAGATTTGAACTTCTTTTTCTTATTTGTCTTCTGCATTTTGCTGGGAGCCTGCCAAAAAAGGTAGTTGTATATGTAACAGAGGTGACAAGTTAATGTTACTTTGGTCATTTATGCTTGCAGACAAAGTGAGAGAAGTGTTGAAACTTGATCAGGAAATGAAGGATCTTGCAGAACTATTGATTGCTGAGCAGTCACTACTTGTGTTTGGGAGAGGATACAACTATGCCACAGCACTCGAGGGCGCTTTGAAAGTAAAGGAAGTGGCACTAATGCACAGTGAAGGATTGCTTGCTGGGGAAATGAAACATGGTCCTTTAGCTTTAGTCGACGAAAATCTTCCGATCGTTGTTATCGCTACACGTGATGGTTGCTTCAGGTTTATTTCTTTGCTGCTGTAGAATTTTCTAAATTTTCTGGAATTTTCAGTTTACAAAGTAATCAATCTGTTAACAGCAAGCAGCAGTCTGTCATCCAGCAACTTCATGCTCGCAAAGGTCGCCTGATAGTAATGTGTTCCAAAGGGGATGCTGAGTGTGTGTGCCCTGGAGATGCCTGTAGAGTAATAGAAGTTCCCCAAGTCGAGGATTGCCTTCAACCTGTCATTAATATCATTCCATTACAGGTATCAATTCTGAGTTCTGTTGGGTATTTGCTTCACCTAAAACCTATTATACAAATAAAATATAAGTAAAAGATTGGGGATTAAATTATAAGTTTAGTCATGGACTTTCAAAATTGGGTCTAATAGGTCCCCAAATTTTAAATCTAGTGTCTAATTGATCCTCAAACTTGAAAAAGTGTCTAAAAAAATGCCCTAAGATTAAAATGATCATTTTAACCTTTAATTTTTCAATTTTCTATCTAATAGATTTCTAAATTTTTAGTTGTCTGATAGATCTTTGGCTTGACTTGGGAGAAACATTTTAAGGTTCATGAATCTTTTTCGCACAAAATTGAAAATTCAAGAGCTTGTTAGACACTTTTTATAAAACCTATTAGACATAACATTGAATTTAGGGATCCATCATATACTTTTAAAATTCAGGAACTTATTAAACATAACTCTCAAAGTTTAGGAACTAAACTTGTAATTTAACCAAGATCGATCTACCTTGAGAGATTAACTTCAAACCATAACTTAAATACGAAATAAACTTAATCCTAATAGCATAATCTAACATTCATAAACCCATAATCCAATAGTAACCACTTACATTCATATTCATTGAAATTTATCAACCTTTTGTCTGACAGTATAGTGAGAATTCAAATATTTTTTCCAAGTTATCCATGAGTTTGTTTATATGGCAGTTTATGTGTTGGATTATGACATTCCCCTGTTCTGGTTGGTGCAGTTATTGGCATATCATCTCACTGTTCTTAGGGGTTACAATTGTGATCAGCCTCGGAATCTTGCCAAGAGTGTTACAACAGAGTAGGGAACTACCTCCATTGACAGTATCTTTATGAATCTTTCATTCTTTCCATCTTGGGAGGATTCAGCTGCTATGCGCTACAGCGTTCGGGATCTCTTGTAGATCGCAACGTTTCTTCTGATGATATTTAACTGGGGTTGAGTTTTGTCCATTGTATATTATCATATAATTGTGGCTTCTAGGCTTTCACAATTCTATTGATTTGGAAGATAATGTGATTAGTTTTCAGGATTTGTTGTATTATGATACATTCTTATTTAACTAATATTATTTCAACTTCTGTGAACCCTCTCTCAACCTAAATTTTCTTGGTCCTCTTATCACTTCATCTTAATTTAGCATAAGTTTAGATAGAATTCTATAAAAATAGCCGGTGAACAAATATTTAAAATCCGAACATACAAATCAGTGATGGCAGTTAATAAAAGATTGATATGATCATTAATATCATAGCATTCAATAGTAGGTTAAATTGTACAAAATACTCCTAATCCTTTGGGTAAGTTTTCATTTATGTCTCTATAGTTTTAAAATCTTCAATTCTATTCTCAACCTTTCAAAATTGTTTAAAAAATAGAGAAATTTTAATGGATAACAAAAAAACATAAAAGTATTTGCAAATCTAGTAATTTTTTTTTTTAAATTTACAAATTTAGCAAAATTTGTAAATCTGATTTTTGCATTTTTTATTATTCCAGTTTTACCCTCATAACAAGTACATCTGATATACTATATATTTGGTATATCAAACAATTGATATACTTTATATTTAGGATTGATATACTGACTGATATACCAAATATAAAGTATATCATGTTTTTAATTGTATTATGATACATGTTGTTTGTTCGATTATAGTGAGTATTGTTTTTGTTTTTTTGTATAATTTTGATGCGGAATTGTTTTCATTCACCTAGTTCAATTTCAATAGTTTTATTTAGGTTTTATCATGGTATATCTTAATTATATTAATTGTGTCCACTAAGATACCAAATATAAAGTATATCACTTAATTTATTCTCTTTTCGAAATTTTGATATGATTTTGATAATATATCAGTTACATTTAATTTGGTATATTAACTAATAGATCTACTTCATATTATTGACTAATATACCAAATTTAGAGTTAGAAAAAGAATATTGATGATATTGTTAATATAGTAAATGAGTATAACATTATATAGTTAAAGTATAACATTGATATTTCAATTGTATGTCAGTACTGCTTCAAAATGCATTATAAGTACATCATTAATGTATCAATAATATATCATAAGTTGTTCAAAATACAATACAAGTATTACATTAGTGTGTATCAACAGTTTATCAACACTCATTCAAAATTCATTTAAATATAACATTGATGTATCTATAATATATCAGTATTCATTAAAAATTCCTTTCAAATATATCGTAGTGTATCAGTAGTATATTAGCATTTATTCTAAATCCACTTCAAGTATAATATTGATATATCAATACTCATTCAAAATGTAATTCAAGTATATCAGTAGTGTATTAATAATATATCAACACTCATTCAATATGTAATTTCAAGTATATTATTAGTGTATTAATAGTTTATCAACACTCATTCGAAATTTATCTAAGGTATAAGATTAGTGTATCCATAAAGTATGACTCATTAAAAAATAATTTCAAGTATATAATTAGTGTATCAGAAGCATAACAACATTCATTCTAAATAAAATTTCAAGTATAATATTGATGTATTAGTAGTATTTAACATTAATTAAAAATTCATTTAAGTATAACGTTGGTGTATTATTAGGATATCAATACTTCTAAAAAATACATTTTTTTCAAGTATATTATCAACACCCGTTCAAAATTTAATTTCAAGTGTAACATTGGTGTATCAATAGTTTATCAAGATTCATTCAAAATGGTTATCAACATGACAAATTGAACCATTATAAGTTAATAATAATGTACTTGAAAAATAATATTCTTAAACAAATGAAAATTAAATCTACAAATAATAACAAATGCACGAACACTTGTTTATTGATAAATTTTGGTATATAAGTGGTAAATTTGGTCTATAAATTATATAACTGTTATTCTTTATATTAGGTATATTAGTCAAATGATATACTAAATATAAAGTATATATCAGTTGACTAATCTACCAAATATAAAGTATACCAGTTAACTAATATACCAAATATAAAGTATATCAGATGTACTACTGATATACATGTTAATATACTAACGAGGGTAAAATTGGAAAAATAAAAAACAGAAATCAGATTTTATATTTTTTTACTATATTTACGAATTTCGAGAAAACATTGCTATATTTACAATTTTTTTTTCAAAACATTGCTATTCATGCAATTGGCCCAAAAAGATACCCTTATGTCAAATTATATATTAAAAGTAAATGAAAACATGACGATGAGTTGGACGGTCAGCTGTAAAAGAGGTTGAAGAGTGAAGGATTCTAGTCACATTATGATACTTCCAACCGGACCTATTACATGATCCAAGGCCAAGAAGATTCAACAAACATTCATTCTTCATTTACAAAATTTGGTAGGCTTGGTTCAACCTTCATTTCATGTGTTACATGCTGATTCATGTGAGGAAGGACCATTTGGAGATTTGAAGGTCAACATTTGCAAGGTTGAAATTGAGCATGGAGCTGCCATTAATAACACTTGAGTTTGGCAACCACTTTGAAAACCATTTTTAGTATTTTAGTTTCATAAACTCTAAAGTGTATTTTCAGCTCTTGAATGTTAGTTTTAAAGGCTAGATAATGAAGAATAGGAGTTACCAAACGTGCCAATGCTATTACTTTTGTAACTAATTTTTGGGCATTTGAAGGATTGAGAGTTTCTTTTGTATGATGGCTATAGATAGCTATGAAATTGAGCTTGTAAAGACATGATTATGATGAATGAAAATTGAGTTCTCAAGTTTGAGACTTAATCTGTTTTGTTATTTCTAAGTTTTTCTTCAAATTCTTGTGATAGATTGCAACCAAAGCCATTCAATCAAGCCTTGATCAAGTTTGGTTGTGGAGTGACTCAATTTAGAGCAAGATTTCCAAATCTTGCTTCTAGATCTTTAATCTTAAGAGGCTAATTCTAGCCTTGTCTCTTGGTTGATATTAGTTTTGCACAAGGAGATGTTAATTTCTTTGATTCAAGGGTTCTTGCTTCAACAAAAACTTGGATTTTTGGGCTGAGAGTTAGGATTGCTTTATCACATTAGAAAATAATGTCATTTTCGGGGAAAAATGTACAAATTAGAATAATATATTGTTTCTTCTTTCATGATTAAAGGTTAAATTATATATCTAAAAAAAAGCCCTAAAAAGTTATACATGGGCATAAATGGTAGTCAAAGAATTTTAGTAACATTTGAAAGGGCGTCGGTTAAGGACGAGCAGATTTTGGGGTTAGTGTTTTATTCAAAATTTCATCATATAAAGGGTGAAGTCACACACTGAGAAAAATCATTGATTAGTAAAAATAAAAAAACTACACATTGGTAGAGTCGAAGGACTGTGGAGGTCTTGAAAAAAATGCTTTCCTAAGAAGAATATGTTCATGAGAGAAAAATTTTGGAAGAGTGAGGCTCGTGAAAAACATATATAAGTTGGAAGCTAGGAAAACAAAAGAAATAAATAAATTGACTGGCAGAGGAAGATGATTTTTATCCTCAAAGGTAAGAAATTTATCGAGAAATTTGTCGTACTTGGGGATTGGTTGACTTAAAAATAATTTGCTAACTCTAATTTTTGTCACTTGATCGTGGAAAGGGAGGTCCTAGATTTTGTTCGTCGTCTATGGTTTGTTACTCCCTTGAAAATTTTGTTTTCTCCTAGATATTTTAATTATGAGAGGATGATTAATATATTAACCTAACATGTACACTTGTTTCCCCCCAAATGACGTCATTTTTTAATGTGATTAGGACCATTCACCTTTTTTTTATAGCTCATCGCTACATTAGTTTTTTATTTTTATTTTAATAGAAAAGTTAATAGAACGGTTGTTTTGAACCATTTAAAAGTTAAGGGTTAAAATGAGATTTTTAAGCAATAGGGTTATAGTTGAAACTTACCCCAAAGTTCAGGGGTATAATTGAAAAGTATCTATGTCCACATGTACAGGTTCTTACCCGTCATCATCCAACTCATCGCCATGCCACATTTTTCGTTTCTCTTTTAATAAAAATTTTGGCAGAAGAAGGGTATTTTTGAAACAATTTTGATAGGACCAAGGTTGAATTGAAACTTTGAAACTATAAGAATATAATTGAAACTTATCCTAAAGTTTAGGGGTATTTTGTATAATTCAACCTAACTAGTAATGAGAATTGTTAACCAATACGCAGATTAATTGATATTTTTTACTATTTTAGTCATACCAATTACCAAACTCACTTTAAATATAATCTTAGTTAAATATAATACTAATTCATAATTATGGTTAATTGAGGAGCTCAATAGATCAATGCGAGTAGTTGCACTAAAGTGCATTCCAAAGTTTTTATTATTATTTATTAGTTTTTTATTTCAAAATTGTCCAAAGTTATAAATATTTATATCATCATCCCCGAAAATAATCATTTTGTACACATACCAACTTGAGCATAACTTAACTAGTTAAGGGGTATATATCTTCAATCAAAAGGACAAAGGTTTAAATCTCCACTCCCCCGTGTCAACTAAAGACAAACTATTTTGTACACCTATAAATACATAAAATGCAATAAACAATAATACTATTTGAGAAATAAATTTGATTCATGGTAGTTGTTAGTACACGAATCTAGATCAACGGTAAGTTTATTAATTAGGAACGAACCAGTGTGCACCTGAAAGCTGAACGGCTGCGCATCAGTGTGGTGCTAATCCATAAACACATTGCTGACCTATTTACGAATCGTGCGGTGAGTTACACTGGGCGTTATGTGCTTTACAGATTTACATTTCACCAACATTACGACGAGGCAAATAACTGACCACTTTGTGGCGAAGTCAACTCGGTTGACCTTTCCTTGTGGGGGAGTTTAGCTCAACTGCCTCTTCCATGTGAGGGCTCAGCTCGACCGTCTCCTATTCAGGGAGGTCGACTTAGCCAACCACTTGTTGGGCTACTCGAGGCTCCTTTCTTGGGTTGGGTTATCTAAGCCTAACCCATGTCAAGTTTGCTATAGTACATACTATTACATTCTTAAGGTTTGCTATAGTATTTTATCTTTACTCTCCAGGTTGCTACAATATCTTATTACTACTCCCTAGTTTTGCTATAGTGCATATTTTGTCTTTTAGTCCTTTAAAATGCATTAATTTTTTAATGAAACTAAGTTAAATACAAATTAATTAATGGTAATTTTAATAATAAATAAGTACATGAATTAAGTTAGATTTGCCAAATTTGCCAATTAATAATTAATTCATATGTAGACAATTTTTGTAATTGTAAGTTTTATGATTGACAGGTGAAATTTTAAGAAATTCATCAAATTAAGTCGGTTCAGCTAATTGAAACCATACTTTGTCATTTAGTTCCATTTTAAGTATAAAATAAAAAAAAATAGTCAATTGATTCGATTTGTATAAAGTTTTTCAATTTCAATGGACTTAATTCAATTTTTGTTGGTTTGATGATCATTTTTATTATATAGTCTGATTCGATTTGACAAAAAAAAAAATAAAAAATAATAATTGATATTGGTTTTAAAGTTTTCTTAACCAATATGCCAACTTTGACCAAAATTAACCAAACCCAACACCATTTATAGTTGTTATAAACTTTATGTTTTAAAATAATTATAACAATAAATTTATGTGGAAGAATTTTTTGTTTTATTTGTATATACTTCGATCTTTTATAATCTTTGTTAATATATAAATTATCTAAAAATCTTTATTATAAATTCCAAACCCACAAACGTTATACAAACCTAGATTTAACACTTGTTTTTCTAAATCCGCAATTTTGTTAAACTTATTTTCTTGTGAAAATGTAAAAATGGTATTAACATAACTAATTAAAATGTAGTATTTATATAATTAATTAATTTAACTATTTTTATTAACTTGTGTTGAATTTATTAACTTTTAAACTAGTATTATTTAAATCTTGTGCATTTTTAGATCAAATGTATTATTTAAAAAAAGAAAGTTGAATTCAATAGTAAAGTTGATGAAAATAAATATATAAATTATCTAGTATACCAATTAATTAATAAATAATAATGGGCTGGTATGTAAGATACACACATGCAAAGCCGTCAATAATGAGATTTTCAAAATGATGATGCCAAAAATCTGGGAGCTAGGAGCAAGCGTTAAAATTGAAGCGGTAGGAAAAAACTTATTTTTATGCAGCTTCGAGAATAGTCGAGACAAAAAGAGGATCCAAGAGAAGGAACCATGGTTCATTGATAAAGGACTCATTCTACTAGAGGAACTCAAAGATATGTGTCAATTCTATGAGTTGGATTTCGGACATGTATCTTTCTAGATTCATTTTTATAATTTTCCAATTGCTGGATAAACAAAGAAAATGACTATAGCTCTTGGTAATATGATTGGTTCATTTGAAAAACTTGAAATTAACGAGGATGGTACTTGTTGGAGGGAAGTCGCTAAGAGTCAGAATCAGAATAAACACAAATGAACCCTTGCGTCGAAATCAAAGTCGGATCGATGGCGGAGGAGACGTGGATCCCTATATTGTATGTAAAACTTTTCGAATTTCTGTTGCATGTGGTATGATAGGCCATACTCTTAAGGAATGTGAAAGTGGAGATGGAAAAGAGTCCCAAAAGCTGCAATATGGATCTTGGCTGTGGGAAAGTCAGTCTGAAAGACGATGGAGTGAAGACCAGAGAGGAGGACGACATGGGAACGGAGGGGTAGGGAAAGGACGCAACATAGAAACGACCCAAATGGAGGAAGAATGGGAGGAGGAAGACGCTGCAAGAACCGATCTGAAACAACCCATAACAGCCGTAAAACAACAAATGACTCACTGTGATAACCCTCCAAAGCAGCTGGAAAAGACGAAACTGGAATCACCACTGGCAGAGGACCGACCAAAATTCAATATGAAAACAATCCTGCCGAATAATCATATTGATGAAGAGATTTCTCATTTGGCAAAAATCAAGCACAAAATCTGTATGAGAGAGAAAAGAAAAGGAATATGGAAACTTTTCCAAAAATAAATGTTGATCCAATTATTTCTAATATTTTCAATATGCAGGTGGAGACAAAGGACAACAATGGAAAGGGATAACCATATAAAAGGTCATTTTACCTATACACAAGACTAAGCTGGACAAACAATTTGGGCTGGAAACAAAGGAGAGTGCACAAGCCCAAGAGACTAACATTTTAGTACAAAAGAAAATTTAAGTTCATGATGGGCTGGATCATTACCAAATTTTTGAACAATCACAACAAGGAATAGATCCGAAAGACATGAGCCAAAAAATGAAACACAAGATTAATTGGAAGAAAGCTGCACGCGGCTCTAAACCTAAGATTGAGATACCAAATGGAGAATCCAGCGAGCAAGATGGCATGAGGCTACTGGTGGATTCAAAACATGCTTTGGATGAGGACCATGAAGAATAGGTTCCAAAGAGACATTGCAACAAAACTGAACGGGCAAAGTCATCTCAACCAATGGAGGTATTGGCGGAGACTGCAATGCAGTCCCACCGATATAGCAATAAAAATTTTATGTTGGAATGTTCGGGGTTGGGGAACCCTCGAGCGTTCAGAGCACTGTGCCATGTAGTGCGAAAACATAAACCCAATTTAGTGTTTCTTATGGAGACTAAGTGTAAAACCGATATTAGTTGGAAAATAAAGCAACATTTATGTTATGATTATTGTTTTTGTATTCCTAGCATTGGTTTAAGTGAAGGTTTAATGCTTTTAAGGTGTAATGATCTTAATGCTGATATCATGTCTTTTTCTTCAGGACATATTGATCTTAAAATTATTGATCCAAATGGGTGTTGGCGATTCTTAGGCTTTTATGGAAATCCACACACAAACCACCGGCACCTTTCTTGGAAAGTATTGGAGTGGTTACACACAATTTCAAATATACCTTGGATTGTGGGGAGCGATTTCAATGAAATACTTAGAAATTTTGAAAAATTTGGTGGGGCCGAAAGAGACCACCAACAGATGACTGTATTTCAGGATGCTATTGCAAATTGCAACCTTTCGATCCAGGATATATTAGAGACGTCTACACCTGGACAAGAGCTCCAAAAAATATGATAGGTAACAGTATTTGAGAACAATTGGATAGATTTCTCTTAACAAATAATATGTATTGCAGGTGTAAAAATTTTTGTGTCGAACATCTGAGCTTCTTAAGTTCAGATCACAAGCGGATAATTGAAACATGGGAAATGGATGACACCGAACGAAGGTCACGACGACGCGAAATGAGACCCCGTTTTGAGGAAAGTTGGGCACGTTTTGAGGATTGTAAAGAAATTATAACTTCTGCAGAGATCCAGGATTACATCTACAAAGGATTTCAAAGGAAAGATCTTGAAATGCCTTGCGCAGTTAAAAGATTGGAATAGAAGATGATTGGATGACTCGTTAAAAGGTGCAATACAGAGAAAGGAGATGGAGATCAAAAGAATAGAACTTCAAAATGAAGCTCATTAGCAAAGTAAATGGGTTCAATCAAATAAAGAATTAAATAATCTTCTGGAAGAAAAGAAGATTTACTGGAAGCAAAGATTGCGTGAAGACTGCCTTCAATGGCGAGATAGGAACACTACATGGTTCTACAGGAAAGCTACACAACGCAAAAAAAGAAATGAGATCCGCGGGCTATTTAATAATTACAATGTCTAGTGCACGAAGAAACTCAAATAAGGAAAATAGCGAATAGTTATTTTCAAGACATGTTCACAACCTCACATCCAGATCGGCAGGAGATAGAGAAAATTACAAGTTGTGTTCTAACTACAGTCTGAGAAGATCAAAATAACATGCTCCTCAAGACCTTCACAAGAGCATAAATTGAAGCCTCTTTGAAAAGGATGCATCCAACCAAAGCTCTGGGACCAGATCGAGTTCATGTCCTATTGATAAGGCAATCCTAACTCTCAGCCCAAAGATCCAAGCTTTTGTTGAAGCAAGAACCCTTGAATCAAAGAAATT
>JAOANK020000049.1:2651386-2661468 GCA_026257165.2 Telfairia occidentalis | reverse complement strand
AGTTTGGTTTTCTGTTTTTTAGAAACAGAAAACAAAAAACAGTTATCAAACATATATGATTTTTGTTTTTAAAAAACCAAAAACCAAAAACAGAAAACAGAAAAACCAAAAACTGAAAACAAAAATGGTTATCAAACAGAGCCTAAGTACCTTGTTTTTCAAAAATAGAATTGTTTTAGTAACCAATACAATTTTCTTTTTTTCAAAAACAAAAAAAGTAGTTTTTCAAAATAATTTTTTTTCTTCTTTTTGACATATCTCTCTAACAAATTTCTCTCGCCAACAAATTTCTATTCACCCAAATTATTTTTCTCCCTTTAAAAATTTATATAACTTTTATTTATCTTTTTCCCTCCAAAACTCTCATCTTAGTATATAATTCATTTCTCTTTCTCATTTAACAAATCCTAACTTTTCTTGTTTTTACAAATTTAAAACTTTTTTTTCCAAATTTTATATCTCTCTTTAACATATTTATCTTTAAAATTACTCTCTCACTTTTTTTTTCTCTCTCACATTTATTTTTATTATCTAACAAATATATTTGTCTAACTTTTTTCACTCTAAAATTTCTCTCATTACAAATATTCTTTATTTTTCTAATTTATCTTTTTTTCTTAGTTTTTTCTTTCTAAATCTTTTTTCATCTCTCCAAAATTTCTCTCCCTAACTTTTCTCTCTAAAAAAATTAACTATGTCTTTAAACGTTTATTATTCATGCCTTCACATATTTTTCTCTCTCTAACCTTTTAACAAACAAAAAAAAATAGTTATCAAACATATATAGTATTTATTTTTTAAAAACAAAAAACCAAAAACCAAAATGGTTATCAAATGGAACCTAAAAAATTATCAAACAAGACCTAAACTTTCTATTTAATTTTCAAATTTTCAATTTCAATCCATAAATTTTCATACAAACCTACTTTAGTCCTTCTTGTTGATCTTTCATTACAAATTTTTAAAAATAGAATATGGAACCTGTTATATGTAGCGTCAAGTATGTACTCATTAGTTCGTAAAGAAAAACATGTCCAGGTCAGAAATCTGTTAAATAATTTACAAAACGAAATTAAAAAAAATAACTAAAATAACTTTTTATTCAAAGTTTTACATACTAAACTAAAATACAATTATAAAACGCCTTAAAACTCAAATGGAATTTAAAAAAAAAAAAAAAACAAATCACAAAACTCAGCCCAGCGACACTCTAAAAAAATCTATTCAACACCCTTTGTGTAAAAGCTTGGTTCTTTGTTGACTATTTCATAAAAATCTTGAGACTTGGAAGGAAAGGAATACAAGTTTTGAAGACAAGAAAAGAACCCAAGACATTTGAAATAACAGATTATTGGACCCATCATCTATAATGATTCCATATGTATGTCAATTGAAAAGCATTTTCTTAATCTTCATCCATCGGTTCTACCGCAAAACATGTCCATCCTCCTCACTCTTGTACCTGAATACAATTCCTTTACATTTTTTCCCCCATAAACATTTTTTGTGATTAGGATACCAAATGTTTATAAGATTCATAAAACACACACTTGTGGAGGAGAGTTGAAGAAGAATCGGAACGTATATCTAAATATCAAATGAACATGAGAGCTTCACAAAATACATGTAAATCCTCTTTTAACCACTAAAAGATCACTTTTGCAATATACAATTTACAAGCCCCACTTTTATGGCTATAAGGGCCAGACGATAAAACCAACACTTCGTTTTGTGAGTAGCCAAAACCAACCACAGCCAGAAGCAGTAGTATAGTTCATACTTCCATAGAGAGATATAAAAAGCACTTACAACAGACGAGACGATGGCTAAAACGATACTAGACTCATAGGATTCTAATAAGCCGACCCAAGCAACAATCTGCCTCGCTTAAAATTCAGCTAATAGTACAGACTTGAAGGATTGGAGGCTAAATATTTTCGTAAGCTCTTTATATGAAAACATTAGCCCCTTTTCCCCATCAGACAGGACTATCAGGAAACAAAGGCTGTACAAAACAGAAGCAATCCACAAATAGTAGAAGCAAATTTACCAGACCAGCAAAGCCAGACTTTTGAACAAAATCCTTTGGATATCCGCAACATTTCTATATCGCTAGTCTACGATATTGCCCTTAGTTTACTGTCTTCAGGGTGAAGATTCTGTGCTTCATTCTGAAATTATTTGACAATTCAAAGAAGCAATCTCTAAATTAAAAACATATGACTTGCAACTATGATTAGATTACCAAGAATTCCAATATAATAATATCGAATGATGAAAAATATAAATTCCACAGCTTAGTGACCATAAAATTACAAGAACAATAATTTCAAAAAAGATCAACAAGTTGATTCCTAGGACCTAAGAATGCATTTATACACAAGGCCTTAATTAGTCTCAATCTTTACTACCATGTATTCAAAATTTAGCAAGACATCCATTCCACACCCATATTCACTCAAAGAACACACACACGAGAATATATTAAAATACAGCAGGACCAACTGCACCGCTACAATGAACATTGTTATGCTTAAAAGAAAAACAGTGATGGCATTGAATCAATGTCCAAAATATTTACTCCATTGCCACGCCTCTACAGCTTCAAATTCTATTACAAATTTTACATACCTCTCCAATGTATTCCTCAAAATCAGCTAAAGTACATGTCTTCACCACAAAGCATTCATCTAATACTAATTATTGGATATGAGGAAACAAACCGATGAGTAAAAGAGAAGAATTTTTTTTTAACCATATCATTCTATAAAATTTTTAAACAAAGCATCAACAGATATTCCAGTTCTTCAACATAAACAAGGTTATGAGGAAACCTGAATTATTGTAATGATAAATAGCTCAACAAGCGCCCTATGTATATTATAATACCGATGCTGGCTGATCCATAATCAACAATAGCATTTTCCAAAAGAATACAAAAATTTAACCAAAGATATAAGCATCATCATAGTTACCCATTGGCAACATGTAAATAGATGAAGAGGCAATAAAAACAATAGCTCCAACGTACCGTGGAAAAAGCTCCATCCGTATGGACAGATACTCCATTCAGCACGAAGGATTGATCGACTGGATCAGCGGCAGTGCAATCAGGCGGGGACTCAAAGAGGGAGAGAGAGAATTGCTTGTCGACGACGCCGACGTCGAAATGAATTACACCAGAAGTCGGCAAATCGACACGAATTCCCTTGACAGGAAACCAAAGAAACAACTCCTGGGAGGAAATTCCGGCCAATTCAGCGATCTGGCCATAGCTAAGTCTGCCGGAGACATTGAAATCATAGTGAACCTCATTCTCGAACTTTGCATTGCAGGGCTGGTCGAGGAAGATCTCGAATCGGCCGGTGGTAGAGTCGATGAAGAATCTGGTAATGTTTTTGGGAAGAAGGCCTATGGGGAGGCCGTGAAGCTGGAGATGGTCGTAGATGGTGGATGGGTCAGAAGCGGCGATGAGAGGGGAAGCGAGGAGGAGGAAAGCGAAGAGGGAGAAAGGAGAAGAGAGAGAAAGGTTGGGAGATTGAAAGGACATGGTGATCGTCGAATTTGGGATTTGGGATTTGGGATTTGGAATTTGGAATTTGGAATTTGGAATTTGTGAAATGGCGTTGGGGGCAGAGAGGATTTTGAGGTTGAGGAGAAGAAGAAAAGAACGGCGGCACAGCAAACAAGCAGAGGCAAAGGCAGGAAAGCAGGAATGGGATTTTCTGAGGTTTGCGTATTCATTCATTCACTCACTCACGGGCTTCCATACGGCGAGTGAAGTTTTAACTTTAAACCTTTTCTTTTTAATAGTAAAAAGTAGTTTTTTTCTCCTTCATTCTTTTTCCTTCGGTTTTTGAACAAAAATTAGTTTTATTATTATTTGCCCAAATATATAATCTAGTCACAGGATCACTATTTCAGTTACACTTCCACTACGCATCAGAATGTTCCCAATGAACACATAAGTTCAATTACATGTAAGGGTAATGATTCAAACTCAATACCTTTTGATTATAGAATATATGTCTTAACCAGTTGAGTTATGTTCGGTTTAACGAGCACATATTTCTTTGAATGGTTCTAAGTAGGTAATTAATATACTCTTTTTATTTCTTAGACTTTAATTTTCATGTTAATGAGACGAATCATGAACTTAGGTTGTATAACCCTAAAATCTCAAGTTACTAACATCTAATTTTCTACCACCCATAACTTAGAGAAAGTTAAGGTAACTGACTTAGAAAGTATGTGCTTTAGAATATACGAGGGAGTGGGGGTAGAGTTGAGAGAGTTGGATTTTGTAACTCCACCCGATGTTTGGAGCAAGGAGTTGGGTGGGTGGAGTTCAGTTGGGAACTTCCCCAAATTACTATTCTCAACTCTTTATTTTTCTTTTTCTCTTCGACTCTACAGTCCTTCAACGTAGGGGTGTGCAAAAATCGAATCAACCAAGGAACTGAACTAAATGGGGCCAACCTGAATGGTTCGGTCTGATTTTATTTAATATTTTCAATTTTTTGTTTTATTCTTTTAGAAAATTGATCTTTTCGATTTGGTTTATTGTTTGTCTCTTAAAAACCCGAGTAGACTGAACCGAAACAAAATCATTAATAAAACACCGCCTAATAATTTTAACATGGCCCAATATCTTAAGCCCATCCTTTAAGTTCAACCAATAACTTAAGCTGACCAAGCATTCTAGGGTTTGATTCAAACCCTATATTTAAAAGCTCACCCACCACCCACCTCCCACCTCCCCCTTCTCTCGTTTTTCCCCTTCATTCTTTCTCCTACTCTCTTCACTCTCAATCTCTTAAGTTTAAGGTCAACTACAACCATCACCATTTCGTCACTGCCATTGTCGATCGCATGGTCCCGCAGGTTGTGCTCGCGATCTTCCACTGTCATCACTCCCTTCCGCCACCCCTTCCTCCCGCAGGTGCCACACGCGCCACTTCTTCTCACTCTATGCCCCCCACCTTTGTTCTATGTTGCTCGATGATGAAAAACTATGATTAGAGTGGTGACAAATGATTTCATTATAAGTGATGCGTGCAAAGTTGCAAGCGTTTTCCCAACCAAGCCTCCACGATCAAGGCACTGAAGTTCAACCCAAGACAAACTTCCCAAGAACCTTAAAACCCTAACAAACGCAAAAGCAAGGTTGGAATCGGTTTACCTTAGTAGTCAAGCTAAGGAATAAAGGGACTTGAATGCACATGCATTATTCACAAGTATGATGACCAAACTACTTTGAGTACTTCTCTATTCCTCTAAACCATGCACAAGAGAAGATTGAGAGGAGGGGTGGAGGGGGGGTCAATTACTTGAGCAATTAGACAATTCTTTCCGAAAAAGAATTAAAAATTTCATCCACACAACTTAACTTTCAAATACAAAGGGGGACTTGATATTTTATAGTAGTCAAGAATCAAAATTAGGAAAGAATTACTTGAAATATAAATTATTCCTAAAATGCTTGTAAAATAAAATAAAATCTCAAAATAAATAAAGATAAAATAGCTAATTTTCTAAATTAAAAAATAAAATAAAATAAAATCTATAGAATTTTATCCTAACAGATAATATCTACAACTTTCAGAAAAATTTCCAAAAACAAGTGATGTCAATAAGGAAAAAGTTTCCTTAAATAAATTGGTCTTGTGAGATAGGCTGCAGGTGGCACGCATGGGGGGAGGGGGTGTGAAGGGGCGCTTGTGAGATTTTCCATGTAGATGGGTAGGGTGGGCTGTAGGGCATGGGTGTGCATGGGGAATAGAAATGCGCGCAAAGTGATGGCATGCGTACAGATGGGTGCGCAGGCGTACTGCGCCCAAACGATGAACAGGCAGTAGGACCCTAGGTCTAGGGCCTTGCTACAGGCGTAGAGTGTCATTCCACAGCATTGAGGCGCGACAGAAAAATATCTCCTCCTTCATTCATTCTTCTTCTTGATCCACTTGACCTATTGTGAGTAATTGACCAAACATCTTTAGATTCAAGGACATGGATGACTAGCATGATCATATCAACAAGCCTTTGCTACTAACCAACTCACACATAATCTCTCTCTCTCTTATATATCTACCTTCACTCTTTGTCCCATGTCCCATAAACAGATAAGAAAAGATAGATTAAATTATTTTAAAAAACAGTTACAACCGAACCAAACTGTAAAGAATCGAAAACTGAATGGTTCGATTTTTAACCGAAATTGAGAAATTGTCGGTTTTCTTGGTTTAAAATCTGAGGGGTTGGTTCAGCTACCAATTTAAGTCAAAACCAAACAAAACTAAACCGTGCACACCCTTACTTCAACTCCATCATTTCCCTCTTTTTTATTACCCTCATTACTCTCCTTTCTCTTATTTTCATTTTTTGTCATTCAATTTTTTTTATTTAATTGTTTCAGTTTGTTTTTTAAATTAATTATTTTGGTTTCATCTCTCCCTTCATACTCTAAATTATAAATATTAATATTTTTTAAATTATAATATAGTTATTTTAAAAAAAATTATAGGTATATATATATATCTTCAATCAAAACTATGAACATTTATAATTTTATTTTATTAAAAATTTTAGATTTGTATATGAATTATAATTCAATGTTATCTTAGTTTTCTCTTGATATAAATCAAATTTAAGAATATCAAACTTAAATAATTAAATTTCAACATTTGATTCAATCTAATTAATAAAATACTTAAATTTAAGGCAAAATAAATAATTTTACCTCTAGACTTGTGAAGTTGTATCAATTCTCACCCTAAATTTTTAATTTCATCAAATTGGACCCTAGACTTAGATCATTGATGGAATTTGAGGGTCAGTGGTACTTAAGGAACAATAGGTAACTTACGGGGTAAAATGGTAATTTGACCCAGCTGAGATTACGAACAACCTGTGAAGGGTCGACTTACTGATCATGGTTATATCCAATGGACATAAATATATCTATAGTGAGAAGAGTGTAGCTACGGGCTTTAGTGGAGTGACCCGTTAGTTAACGAATGTTGGTTAGCTAGGTTAAAGAGTTTAACCGGCTAATCTCGAATCGTTGAAGCTCATGATCTATAGGTCCATTAAGTCCCTCGACTAGCTCACATTGGATAGAACCTTAGAACAGTGTAGTGAATGAGTTTGAAGTGTTCAAATTTAGAATAGGGAGAGTATATTAAACATATACCATATATTTAACCTATTGACGTTTGATTGCGAATTAAATGATCAAAGGGAGTTGAAAATAACATTTAAATGAGATTTAAATGTTGGATATATGGATAGGGATTCATATTCGGAAAAATAGGTTTTTCGAAAAACCAGGATCAGTGGCAAAATAATATTATTTTAATATTTGATATTAAAATAATTAAAAATTAAATTAGAAAATGTTTTTAATTAAATTTTTTTTTAATTTATGAAATTAAAATAAAAAATAGGAAAATGAAAAAAATTGAAAAAGAAAGAAAATGGAAAGTGGTGATATTTCATTTTCATTCTTTTGTTTTCTCCATATTTTGCTACCTTCCCCACCCTTGATTCATCACCTCTTGAAGTGTCAATGAGAGATGAGTTAGTTGTGCATGAAATGCTCTATAAAAGGGAGCCAAATTCGTGCATAAATGGATGATGAAGAACATCAATTAAGCTCCCAAATTGTTGGTGTTCATGTGTTGAACAATAACCAACCCTCACCAAAATTCCTCCCAAATTCATCACTCAAAGGATCCCACCATCCCGTTCCAACGTCAGAGAATAGCTGAGAAGACTCTAGTGGTGGTCCGGGACTTATTTGTGATCCAATCCACCATAGATCAAGGGAGAATTCAAGCTACAAATGTAAGTGTTGCTATTTCTCTATTTTTCTTCCTTTGAACCATGATTTTATCCATCTAAATTAAGCTTATTTGAGTGCATATGATTCTATTCTGTTGTGCTAGCATGTTTGTACATCCTTAAATAATTTCTTCCATCGGTTGAACATTGCTCAGTTTCTTATGGATATCTCATGGCATCAAATACATTGAACTTTACTTCCTGGTCATGTACTTTCATGGTAAATTCCCCTTTTTATACATCAATCAACATCATACTTGTTGCTAAGAAGAGTCTTCCCACAATTATAGGCACTTCTTTGTTGGCTTCATAATCTAAAATGATAAAATCTGTTGGCAAGATGAATTTGTCAACTTGCACCAGAATGTCATCAATCTTGCTTTCCTGATAAGCAATTGATCTGCCAACCAATTAAAGAGTCATAGTTGTTGGCCTTGATTCTCCCACTCCTAACTTCTTATAGATGAATAATGGAATGAGATTGGTACTGGCTCCAAGATCACATAATGCCCTTCCCAATTTCGTTCCTCTTCTTTCAACAGGAATGTTGAATGACCCAGGGTCCTTAAATTTTGGAGGTAGCTTATTTTTAAGGCTTACACTACATTCCTCAGTAAAATAAACTATTTCATATTCTATTAATCTCTCCTTCTTAGTCTGAATATCCTTGAGGAATTTCACAAAGTTTCACATCTGCTCCAGAGCTTTAAAAAAGGGTATGCTTATGTGAAGTTGCTTCAGTACCTCTAAAAAATTTCTTGAATTGAACATCTTGAGCTTTTTGTTTAAGCCTTTGTGGATAGCAAGCTGGTGGAGGCTTGAAAAAAATAACATGAGTATACTTTTGAGATTTTACTAGTTTTGTTCTTGGAACTTCCTCTGCATCGTCCTTTACTGCTTCCTCAATTCTCACCTTACTGCTCGCACTATCTTGTTGCTCTACTGAATTCTAAAAGACATTCTTTTGTTGCAGGAAAGAACTTGTTCTAGCCATGGTTTTTCCACTTCTGGATTCTACGACCTGTTCTTGCTCCTTTCGTTCTCTTCTAGGGTTTTCAATATCTGCAGATAATTGTCCTTAAGGTCAATTCTTCAACTCACTTGCCAATTGTCCAATATGAATTTCTAAGTTCCTTAAAGAAGCTTGTTGGCTCTTAATCATGGAATCATTTTGCCATATACATCTTCATCAAATTTCCCAAAGAATTGTTTGAATTACTAGGGTTTTGCTGGGGCAAAGGTCTATTTTGCTACGACACAAATTGTAGATTCTGCTGCCCAAATCCGGGTGGAAAACTTCCTTTATGTTGTGCTAAAGAATCATGATGATTTTCTCTTTGACACCAAGAGAAGTAAGGATGATTCCTCTACCCAAGATTATAGGTGTTAGAATGTGGATTGTTCCTTCCTATATAACAAACTGATACTGGATTGCTGTGGCAAAATTCATAAGTATCCCCTTCTCCACAAAAGACACATGACTCCACTGTGACTTGATTCACAACAACATTCTGTGGTGTAGAATTTTTTAAAGGTAAGGTTTCGATCATGTTTGTCAATTAATCATTGTTTGCCCTAATGGATGTTAAAGCATCAACTTCAGTAATTCCTTGTGGTCTTTTTCCAAGATTTTATCTAGCATCATACCATTGACAACTGTTGGTAGATATCCCTTCAAAAATTTTGTACTCCTCATTATATGTTCTTGATAGTAGTGCACTATTTTCTTAAGGATCCACCATGCTCCGTGTAGCTGCATTTAAGCCATTATAGAAGGTCTCTCAACTTCTAGTTAAGGGTTAGGATTACCTATGCTTAGCTCGATTTGTATGTGGTGCGAGATAACAGAAATCAGGTAGCATACTTCCGATGTGAGGTAGTTTAAATTCTTCTTTGACTCGTACACTTTTATGCATGTAGTCCTCTTGGGCTTTTCCTTAGACTTAGAAGTGTCGTTGTTAGGATTGTGGCTACAGTTGAGTGTTGTTAGAGGTCTACTCCTCCTTTCTTAATATTTCCTCTTGTCTTGGCTGAGTAGTTGTGTTCCATTCTCTTGTATGACATGGAGTGAAAGTGAGTACTATCTTAGTTGTGATTTGCTTGTGACATCTTGGCTAGGTTCCTTTGTGGAAATAAGAAGAAATTAAAATTGGGAATGTGGGGAAAAAGGAAAAGAAAGAGGGTAGAGGTGACTAAACAAGATTAGGATCTCCATTTCAAATTGCCCATGGGTCTTTTGG
>JAOANK020000049.1:2630771-2648784 GCA_026257165.2 Telfairia occidentalis | reverse complement strand
AATATCATGATAAACACAAATACTTGATTATAACATATACAATAAGAAATGACATATTGATCATATACAAATTAGTAATTTCAATGTTAAAAAAAAATACATAATGCACATATGATGTATATGCACAATATATATGAAACATATGGAGAACTTACCACAATGTACAAAAATAAAATAGAATGTATAGAAAACTTCTACCACAATGTATAAAAACAGAACCTACCTTTAGCAAACAACAACGGTAGAGAATCGTGTTGATAACGTATTATAAAATATGCACAAAAGTAGAACAAAACAACAAAAATTAAAAAACACTAAGAGAAAAGATGAAGAGAAGAAAGTAGTGAGGAAAAGATAATTCACTATTGAGTTGTGATTTTCAAATGTCTCATACCACTATTTATAAGATTTACAATAGTGTAAGTTACAAGATTTACATAATTCAAATTGTGTAACCATCATGGGTATAATGAGTGATAAATGAGGAGAATGAATGTGAATTTGTATAACTCATGAAGGTTATGGATATCTACTTAATATATTCATAATACAACAAACTTTGGTTTTCCCATTTTTAAACTCTTCAACCTACCGAGTTAATTTTTCAGTTCCTCTATGTTTCATTTACTATGTTATGATCATTTAAGACATTACATTGGCAAACAAACTTTTTTTTATATCTTTGCAAGTATTTAAAATCGGTTTGAGTACACAACTAATTTTACAATCTTATAGGATAATTATCTAATTCTAGAACAAATTTTATAATAAAAAAACTTGTATAATTTTAATATCTTAGATAAGTAGTCACTATGATTAACTCTTTGATAATTTGACAAGTATAGATTCTAACTTTTTGTGCTATAAATATAACAAAGGGAAGAGATTAAACATGGAAGAATCACTCCTTTAACTCGTTTAAAAATACATAAAAATGGTTTAATTCTGTTGATGGTAGTTGAGTGCAGATAAATATTATTGCAAAATATACAACATGTTGACCGTAGACTTTTCAGTTCTGAATATCGAGTCTTCCTAAAATGTTGAAAACCCTATAAAGTGTGGAGAAGCCCATAATATTCAAAATCAGTACATCAAATTTCAGTTCAAGCATCTAATGGACACTTCAAAGACTTTTCATATAAGATGAGATCTATAACATGGCTATACATAATACATCCTAGGAATAAAACCATTAAAACGTATTGCCGATTTACCTTGAGGATAGCAAAATGAAATTGCAGTAGACTTCTTCCAGCAGAGAAGCATAAATGGGAATTTGAAACCAAAACAAAAAATCCTCAACGAAAAATAATAAGCACATGAAAGAGAAATTCAGTAAGCACCTTAAAAGAAGCGCTAATTTTAAATCCTTCTCAAAAAGCTCTCTAAATTTCTTTTAAAAAATTTTAAAATAGAATTGTAGATCTAATGCTGCTGAATATGCGAATTCTGCAATATTTCAAATCTGAAGCCTCCATCTTAACTTAGTCCAGATTGTTCCAGGCTACCCAAAGATATGAGGTGAGGGTATTTTGCACAATAGCCAGAGAGAGAGAGAGAACTACAAAGAATTGCACGCTTTCAGTTGCATGCTTTCAGTTCACAGAGTTAGACGGGATTTGATTTTCAGGAAATCATAACCCCATGCTTTCAACATTTTCAAATACTCAACCTGAAAACATTGAAACCTGATACTTTATCGTTTCTAAGAATAAGCTACCATTAAATCTTATTTTCCAAATTTGTTTTCAGATTTTGGCATAGCAAAGCAAATTTCACCTATTGTATACCACAGTTTTAAAAACATAAAAATGAAAATTAGTTACCAAATGGGGTATAAACGAAGATGATTTCAAACATTATTATTTAATTAATGATTATACACGTATTTTCGTTACAATCTTTGGTTCATTTAATATACTGTATCCTTGTGAAAAATGTGTCAACCAAAAGGGTACAACAAAGACAGATTTGGACAAGATATAGAACTAACGGTTTCTATTTGTATTCCTTCAAGTTTTCCCTATTGCAGTTTTTGTTATCCTGCTCCTTTTAGGGGAAGCATTTCATTCTCTGCAAGCAAACAAAAGATCAGTCCACGTCTAAGCATTTATTGCGTTCAAAAACTTGGCTGTTCTTACCTGTCTTTCAATCTCAACGAAAGATGCAGCTAGCCTTTGCCTCAAAGTCGATCTCTCCTCTTCACAACGCTCCAAATTGGTATCTAATGCAAAAGAGACCAAACGTGTAATGTGGAAGACTCAAAAAGATTTTAGGAGCTACGTTGATCAGAACAACTGATATATATCTTTCAGAGTAAATGTAAAACATGAGTCCTAATTCCCAAATCCAACAGGAAAAGAGTATATGAGATTAACATTCTCACCATAATAGTATGATGATAGTATTGTTATACGCTCAGTAGGCTGAAAAAAAAAATGATTAATGATCAATTTAAAAGGACAACAGTGATGAGGGAGATGAAAGTAGTAACCAATGCAACATTGCAGTAGAAAACTTTTACTGGAGAAAAAAAATCAGTGGAACGTAGCAGAGTAGCAGAGTTTACGACATCCAAATTGATCAAACTGTGTAAAGATGAATGGCTAAAGTTTTTTTTTTTTAATTTTCCACTCCACCCAGGCATAAATACTTGAACATTATAAATTAAACATCTAAGTCTCTCCATTCAAAATATTATGGGGCATTTGGTACTAGGTAATGAAGGGAGGGGAATGAGTTTCAATAATCATGGTACTAGGTAATGAAGGGAGGGGAATGAGTTTCAATAATCATCATTTTATCATTGGACAATGGGATCCTTAAATCTACTAAAAGTAATTAACATAAACATTAATGACTTAATTAAATTTACATAATTTTATAACTAATTTTTAAATTAAAAGTAGTTTAGTAGGTTGTCATTTATTGAGAAAAATATTATTAAAAAAAATTACATTAACTTTACACCATTAATTAAAAACATAAGTAGATTTTAGACTAAAAATAAATCAAACTCTAGATCAAATTCTATAAATCTCATTTCCATGTACTAAACATAGTAATCCTATTTTTAGCCCTCTTATTCCCATAGATTTTATTATCGTTACTTCGTACCCAATGCCCCCATAAAGCAAAGAAAGAAAGAGGAAAAATGCAGAGAAGTCAATTGAAAATATAATAATGTGATCGGAGAACATGTACAGAGAAAATGAAAAAGAAAACGCCACATTGATATGTGAACTGCTGAATTAGCCAAGAGCCAAAGAAAATGTTACAGAAGTAATAGAAGGCAAACCAATGATGGACGTTGAAGCAAATGGCTGAAGTTGGAAATATACACTTAGGCCCCGTTTGCTTCCCTTCAATCGGAATGAAGAGGAATTGGAATGAAAATCAATCGAAATGAAATCAATTCGAATGGAAATCTCATTCTTTTGATGTTGTTTACTAAGAGTTGTCTAGAATCGAAATCAGAACCTCATTCATGTTGTGTACTTTCATATAGAATCAAAATCAGATAAATGATAATTACAAAAATAATCTTTTGTATTTCTAATTAATTAAAAAGCTATGACCATTATTAAGGAGAAAGAATGGGTAAAGTGTGTAAAACAATTAATAAATATGGTGTGGGCTCCACGAAATAGGGTATAGATCACATTTTTTGAGGGAATGGGATTGTCCCTTTTTTGGGAGTGATTCCCAAATTTGAAGTGGGTCTCACGTTTGATTCTTATTCCTTACTTTTGGTAAACACTATTAAAGGGAATGAAAATTTTCATACCCATTCCTTGATTCCGATTGAAGGGAAGTAAACGAGACCTTAATAAGGTAGAGAACACAAACTTGAATAAGCTCTTAAAAGTCAGAAGCAAATTATAGCTTATGAAGCATTGATGATCCTACTGTTGGAATAAAGAAAGCACACTGCATTTACCATTACAAATATACCCTCACGGTGAGTAGGAAGTTCTTCAAGTTTTTTCAATGTATTGTCACCTTTTGTAACCTTTCCAAAGATTGCATACTGAGAAAGTAGATGTGAACATATTCATTAGCTTTCGTTCAATATATCTGAACTAAACTGATTTTTCAGTCTGATGTTTAAAATTGCAATTGCATACTTTGCCATCAAGGTGAGGAGCATCTCCAAGTAGCATAGAGAAAGAGGATTGAGCACTGTCTGGATCATCATATCTAGGCAGATAACATGTAACATTTAAAAGAAAGAACCAAACTTTTCATGTACAAAAAAGGAGACTTGATCAGGAATATGATAAAAAAAATAAAGTCAAATAGCTAGGCTAGGATAGGATGCATCGTGTAACACAAAGAGTAGCAACTTAAAACATCTAAATGACAGCATGGAAAAATTGGTGTTCACCGTGAAAGCTTAATGATACAATCAACTGGAATAATGAGAAAATATCCTATATCTAGCTGTTAGTTTTTGCACTAAAGGTAAGACTATTTCAGCTGAAATTTGATAGATAAAGAAAAAATAGACCAAAAGAGCACGAGTAAGACACAAGAAACAAGACACAGAAAACACCTGACATGAACTCGGTGACTTAAGATGAAAGAAAGTACAAGAGGAGTCTACATAAAGGAACAACCCCGACAAAGGAACGATCCATTCTTTGCATTTCATTTAGCTTTTTTCTTTCATTTGAAGTTCCTCTAAACTGTAAAAATGGCTTCTATGAGAAAACAAAAGGAAAAGAGTAAATTTATTCCTGAATTTCCTTGTTTTATCCGTGAATAAATTAGACCACTAGCAGATATTCAGTTTCAACTAGATTTTCAAGTGTTTAAGCAATACTGTTCCTATGCGTACTCTGATACAAATTCAGTTCCTTGAAAATAATCTTGATATTCCTGGTACAGTTGTTCATAATTCACAAGGCGAAATCTTTCTTTCATCAACCTTCTCATTTTTGCCTCAACTTGATATGTGTTTTCCTTATTCTCATTCTATTTTATGATAATTAATCCCACCAAGTTGCCACTGCTGCCTTTAATTTGTACAAAAACTATTATTATTTTCTTTTCACAGGGATCTCCATGTATTAGAAAAAAAGATGCATCAATTTGCGTTAAATAATAGGATATTTATCTAAGTCAATCATCCATCAAAAGGTAGGACGTTTATCTAGATCTTCTGATCTTACAAACCCCTCACGGTTAGTATGCATTCTAATTCTTCTTTTCTTATCAATTTTTTCCTCTACCTGGTCTTCAATTATGTTGAAGAGGTGTCTAATTCTGTTTCTCGGTTCAATTTGAGCTAATATGAGGTTGCTTCTTACACTCAACACTTTTTCGTACTATACTCTCTTGACCATACATTCTTGAGCAAATCTTGGAACTAGATAAACGAAAAGAAGAGGCATCTTTCACCCAAAAGTGATTACAAATTTCATGTTATAGACCTTCCATGCTTTTTTTTCAAAGGGCTAATGATTGGGAAAATCCTCCAAGGGAGGTGGTGTTGTATTTCAAGCATTAGCGCTAATAGCTCGCTTAGAGAAGGAGCCTGCATCTCCAACCAAAGTTGGCAGGTTACTGGTTGCCATTTCTAAATAATCGTAATAAAGCTAACAGGAAAAGGGGAGTTATTTTATTAGATCTCAAAAAAGGTGTTTACAACTGAGGAACCTAAAACATAACATATATATATATATTATATATGATTTGAATCAAGATGCTCTCACCCTGCTTCCAGGACCAATTACTCGATCAAGAGCTAGGAAACTTCAACTAGCATTTATTCTCACATACAAACAAATATGAACTTTACTAAGGAAGATCAAGAAGGGAAAAACAGCCAAAAGCTCTATACATGGTGGAAGAAGAAGCTACAAGAAGAGATTTAAATTATTTAATTATTATTGTAATTTTTGCTAAGTATAAGGTCTTTTAGGTTTTTTATGCATTAGCTATATTAATGTGTTTTTATTTTTTATTTTATTTTCTTTTATGTTTTAAATTCTCTAGAGTTTATTTCCTTTTAAAGTATTTTGACATTATAGGGGTAGAATAGTTTTTTAGCTTCTCAGCTAATAGCCTAGGGTTTAGTATTTATGTAACAAGAGGAACCATATTTGAGGGGAATGAATTTTTATGCAATATTGCATTTTTTATGACTGAGAGTTCATCTACTTCTTTGCACTTCTTGATCTAGGGTTGCAAGCTTGAACATCAAGTGGGTTTGATAAACCTTCTTGTGGAGTGTTCATCTTTGAGTAAGGAAAAAGTTCTCCTTACCTCTTGGTCGTTGATCATCAAGGTAATCCTTATCTAATCATATTCTTGGGTTTGGTTCTAATTGATTTGGAGTTTTTAGGGCTTAGATAATTAGGGATTCTCCTTAAGTGAAAAAGTTATTCCCTAAGGGTTTCTTATCAATATATATACACTAGATTTTGAGAATTATGACTTAAAGGCAAAAGTAAACCAACTTTTAACTTGCACTAAAAAAGAAACCTTTGTAACTAATCTTAATGAAGCCAAATAAAACAATACAAAATAATATTTTTTATGTACTTCAAATAGGACCCTTAACAAACCTATATCACAAATTCATCTTGGTCACATGATGTAAGGATTTAAAGCACCCAATTTCTGCCTTTTATCTTGCAATCAAGATGATAGATCTCAACTCTTATTTATCAACAAAACTACAAGAGGGTACAAGCTAAGGATAGAATTGGAGAACTTCCCCTTCTCTCTCAACCTGACAACGACAGTATGTCAAAAACATATACTCTTATCAGCTCACATTCATGCAACTCCAACGTCACAAGCCTCTTTCCCCCTAATCCATTTCCTCTGATACACACGTACTATCAGTGGCCTATCACAAGATGGACTTGTCTCAATTATGAGATGAAAGGTTTAAGGACCTTAAGTTTTTTCCATTCATCTCGTAATTGAGAACTAATTACAAGATGAAAGGTTGCAGCTACATAGCCCAAATCTTGTCATCTCACAACAGAGAGAGTTTGATCTTAACTGCAAGATGAAGCCATTGTGTTCTTCCTTGATTTAGAAGAAAAATGCAGTGTCCAACCAAGGTCTTTTCCTCTTCTTTACAAATTGTCGACCTCCACAGAATTCCACCAAAAACTAAGTTTTTTATTCTAGTTCTGCATTGGTCATAAAAATTGAACGCAAATCTCAACAACCCCTCAACCATGATAGAAGCTAAAAAAAGGAAGAACCCTTATTTGATCCCCTGTACTCAAATCATTTTTTTCAAACAAAAACATTGATCAAGATAAATGATAAAAAGAACCTCTTTAGGAGAACAAATAGAAAAAGAACCCCCAATTTCTAATTATACCCTTGAATGAAACTGCCAAAAAACAGAAAACAGCAGTAAAACCAAAGCCATTACCAAAAAGCTTCCCAACTAAAGTTGATTACATTGAAACAATAATTAGAAAAAACAGTTGAAAGAGAACACCAAGAGAAGGCATAATTATTTGCAAAATCCCATCTATTGGACCAATCTAAAGCTTTTCCGTCAAAATTTCTTGGTTCCTTTCAATTCAAATGTTACTCCCAAGACGCTTTTACCGCATGAATCCTTAAAATTTAGTTTTAATCTTCAACTCAACACCACAAAGAAGTTAAATACATTTCTCTCCACCCAAACCGTTTTCTTCACATATCCTTTCCATCCACACAAATCCACCAAAAACCAACAGTTCTGTCTTAGTTTCTTCAAACCGAAGCTAGCAAAATAGACAGAAACTAGCAATCTGAAAACTTGCCTCTGCAATAAAAACCAACAAAACTGAAAACCCTCAAATATTCGATTCATATAAACTCAAAGAAATGCTCGGTTGGTGTGTATTTTTTCAGCTAAAAAATGCAAGACTATTGTTGCCTCAAATGTCCATCAAACGGCAATATGATGAGAAGTTTTTGGGAAGACCATATTTGTAATGCAGAGTTTACGGGCTTTTCTCATTGAGATAACACTAAAACGTGAAGGAGGAGGAAGCAAGAAAGTAGAGTTGAAGTCTAAAATATCCATCGTTAACAAGTGCTAACATATATTACCGATATTTTTGGAGCATCTCCTCACCAAAAAAGTGGAGCAGTTAACGCACTAATTGGTCCTTAGTCTTGCAAGTTTACACAATTCATTGCTTGGTCTTGTATTCTTTTTTTTTTTATTTCCTATGAAGAAAAGTCCTTAGATGTGATATTGGCCATGGGGATTGTGAAAGTTTTATGATGATGGCTTTGGCTAAACCTATTTAGAGCATCACTTTTGTGATCCTTGTAGCAGTCTACATTGAGCGATTGTCTTTTACGATTCTTTTCAGTTTTCAAAGATCACAGCTATTTGGGAATTCTATTTCAATTAGGTGGGTTTGCTATAATTGAGAGTGTTTATCTGGGTAAATTCAAGGATTCCTCGAGGTTTTATAGATGATTTGTTTTCGTCCTTTTCAATTAAAGCTTCAAGGTGGAGATTTTGGTCAAATTTCTCCCCTTGATGATTCGGTCGCAAGTAAGTTCTTTGATAGTTAGATCTGTCTTCTGTGGCTTCTTAATTGAAAAGCTACTTTTTAATGACAGGTTCTTCTATCTTGTTGAGTTTGAGTTATTTGCTGATTGTAGAACTTTGGCAGTTTCCTGTACATAAGTTTTCTATCTTTCTTGCAACTTTAAAATATGGAGGGGGTCTTTCTATACTCTTAGAAGAAGGTTTGAACTTTGTAACTTTTCACTGTCATTAAAAGTTGTTTCATTATAAGCAAGGCTAGTTGAGTGGTGATTTAAAGGTAAGTATGCTCTCTCCTCTCTCTTCTTTCCTCCATCCTCTCTATCCCTTCTCCAGTGATTTCCTCCGGTGAAACCCATTCCTTCTTATCCTCCCTCTTCTAATGTCGACTCCCTCTGAGCCTTTCGATTTGGATTTCATTGTTTCTTGGCGTTTTTCGGATGGGTGTGACAAATACAATGGAAACCAAGAGTTGTAGAGTTGGGAATAGCTTTTTCTACGTTTGAATGGACAGTAAGCAAGTTTTCATTGAAGATGTCTCACGGAAATCTATGATGGCGCCCAATCCTTCTCAATTTTCATGGTTTGAAGATCATTTTTCTCATATTCTCCTTAATCCCATTCAAGATTCATTTTTCAAACAAACTCGAGATGAGTTCGGTACGAGGAGAATTTGAAAATTCTATAGTTACTCCAAATGGTACATGGAGTGCGTTGTATGGCCATTATCAAGGGGAAGGAAGAGCTCGATTATTCCACCTCAAGAGAATAAGAAAGGTTGGCTTCCTTTCTGGTAGTTGCTAAACTTTTTCAATCCACACCTAAAGAGAACTAAAAGGATGAATGGAAGTATCTCTAATAAGCCTACCTCGTTTGGTAAGATTCATGAGCTGACTAGTAGAAGATCTTTTGCTGAAGTTTTGAAACATGATGCCCTGCAGCCCTCTGGAAAAGAAGTTCAGCAAACATATTGGGTTAGAAAAGATCTTGAAGTGGTTTCGACTGATTGGTCAAATGTGTTAGTTGTTACTCGGATCTGTGCACACGATGATTGGAAGAGTATTTCCTCTGTTCTGAGAAACCAACTTGCTGGAAATTTTTGTCTAAATCCTTTCATGGATGATAAAGCCATGTTAAAGGTCAACGATGTAAGTTCGTTTGCTCATATATTTGCTTTTGGTCAATGGAGAAGTTATGGGAATTTGCACTTGAAGATCGAACAATGGGATGCTTCTTTACGTAGTAGAAAGGAGGTGATTTTGAGTTATGGTGGATGGATTACAGTTTGTGACCTGCCATTAAAATTCTGGACTAGATCAGTATTTGAAGCGCTTGGTTTTTACTGTGGTGGATTGTTAGAGTGTTCATCTTTGACTTTGAATATGATAGATTGTCAAGTTGCTTTGATTAAAGTTAAAGAACATAGGTGTGGATTTATCCCAGCCTCAGTTCCAATCTCTGATCCTGTTCTTGCTGATTTTTCGGTGAAGTTTTCAACTTTTTCTCAACCCAAGTTCACGAATTTGGGATTCATTAAAAGTTCTGCTTTCACCGATTCTTGATTCATCCAGCATCACAAATCGGATTGATAGGGAGAGAGTTTCTGAAGTGTTAGATGTTCATCAGCAAGGTGAAGTTGAAAGGTCATCCGTAGTTGTACAGCCACTTGAAGCGCTAGACAATCCTGGAATTATTATTATAGAGAAAGGTTCTGACATGCTTTCGGAAAATCAACAAAAAGAAGATGCAGGGAGTGGCGAAGTAATGTGTGAAGAAGTTGAAAAGTCATTTGTAGATGAATATGAAAAGTTTTTAGAAAAGGAAGGACCAAAGGCTTATACACTTTTTGTCTTCTACGCCTGGTCATTTGAATAAAAATAACTTGCTTAAGGAAACTTCTGGATCTATCTCAGACACTTCTCCAATTAACGATGTCTCTTTGTCAACCTCGATCATTGGGCAGAAATTGACAGGGTTTTCTCAAGTTACGGTTTTTGGCTAATCCAAAGAATATGGTATTAATGACGTTTTATTGCCCCCAAAGGCTATTAATGAAAGTTCAACAGATAGGCATATGGGATTAACTCCGTCACGCGGTTTTGAAAATTCAGAAATAATTAGGAGAGAGAATTATGTTTGACAGCCTCACGTTATTAATGAGCCATTAGCAAATACCAAAGAGAATTTGATTGGGATAGTTGCATTTCATAGTCCTCCAATATTAAATTCGGTTGGGTTGGTTTCTTTAAAGTCTTCATCATTCAATGATAAGGCCTCTTCGATTCTTGAAACCTTGATCGTCAATCAAGAAGTCCCCTCCCTATTTTTGTCAAAATTAAATTCAGGGAATATAATACAAGAAGAGTAGCACAATCTGCCTTAATTAATTCAGTGGAGCATATCTCTCCAGGCTTATTATCTTCCAAGGTGGGCCCACCTCAGCTAAATTTAATTTCTGAATTCAATTCGGTCGCAATCAGAAAAGTAAATAATTCAAGGAATGATAGACTTTCTAGTCTGCCTTCTCAAGGTCTTTTGTCGTTTGGGATTTCTCATTCAACTTCTATCAATAGCACCCGTGATGGTTCTTGCGGCAATATATCTGATTTGGAATCAGAAGTTTGTATTAATCTGAGTTCAATTGATTCTCCATGTGTTCATGAAGCCCTGGAACTTAATGTTGCAACCAATGAAGTTATTTCATAACATGATGATCAGAATTTTTTGTTCCGAATGCCAGGAAGCAAATCTACCTCATTCCAACCCTGTCTCTAAGTTTATTTCATGTTCTCCTAAGTTATCACCAGTTAGGTATTTTCAAAAGGTTGGTATTTCTTTAATACCTTTCTCCAAAGTCTAATTTGCAACTAGCTGGCGGCAAGATAAGTGTTACTTTTGGAAGAACTAAGGATTTTGGCTAGGTAGAAGTACAATCTTGGGGAATTTGGAGGTTTCATGATTTTGTGGGAGGATTAAAAAATCAGTCAAGAAAATTATTTTGCGAGTTTTTTCCTTCTCATTTATGGTATATTTTCTCATTAATTCTGAGAACTTATTTCAAGACGATTGCCCTCTGTTTTCCAATAATTTTCAGTCAACAAAGAGTCTTTTTGCCGCTGGTCTTTAATTTGAAGTGCTAAGGATGATTGGTTGAGCAGAGTTAGATTCATTTGGAGTTTCTAGTGGCCTGCATGTCTTTATGGGATGAATTGAAGATTGGTATTAATTCGGTCAAGTTGGCTGCCTGATTTATGGCTTGAAGAATTGATTTTTGAGGTTGATGAGGTGTTTGAATGCTTTTATCTATGGCTGATCAGAAGGGTGGCTCTTGAGGTTTTTAATTACCGTGGGAGGTTGATTTTAATGCAGATTTCTCTAAGAAGTCTCATTTGGCAGCCTTTTTAATCATTCAAACTCAAGGAAGTTCTTTTTAATCACTCAAACTCAAGGAAGTTCTCATTCCCCCTTTCTTTGGCTGATCCTCGACTCTCTCCGTGTGAGTCATCAAAATGGAGCCATCTGAAGACTCTTTAAATTCTCTATCGCTTGCAATCTCTCAGATGGATTCAACTTTAGAATCTTTGGAAAAGGAGAGGGCTCTTCTTGAAGAAGCTTGACTCAAAAGGTCCTTAGAAATTTTTCAAGAATACAAGGCGGAGATAGTTGAAGTTCTTCAAAAGTATGATTAAAAGTTTCTTGAAGCCGACATGGAAGACTGCGATCTTCAAAAATCTGTTTAAAGCTTGTTATTATTTTTTCTTCTTAGGACAATCGTGTTTGATCTTCAAAAATCTGTTTAAAGCTTGTTATTATTTTTTCTTCTTAGGACAATCGTGTTTGTTCTTTCTTGTTTGACGGTCAGTTTGGGAGTTTGTTTGTTTTTTTTTTCTTTATTACTTTTCTTCACTCCTTGCGAGTTTGTATTCTTTGAACTTTTTATTTCTTTTCATTTATCAATGAGAAGTTGTTTCTTGCTAAAAAAAAAAAGTTGTTTCCTTATAAATTAAAAGGGAAGAAGAAAGAAAGGATGCCAAGATGAACTATTAAGTTCCAAAATGTTAATGCGAAGGTGAACTATTAAGTTCCAAAATGTTAAAAGTGGCATTGAAAAAATCTTCATTGTCTTTTTTTCGTAAATAATGTGTTAAAAATTCATTACCTCTTTAAAATCAAATCATTTTTTTTCAACTTCCCAACTCAAAGCTATTCAATAAAAGAATATGCAAAAAAGACTAGATAGAAGTAGGTTGGACCGAGAGGGCTTCCTTTGGGAAGTAATATGAGTAGAGTGTTTGGTTGGAACCTAGTTCTCGAAAAGATTTGGAAGCACCTCTCGAGTTGGAAAAGAGTTTTTTTCTCTAGAGGGGAGATCAACTCTCATCCAGTCGGTTTTGAGTGGCATTCCTTCTTATTATCTCCGTCTTTTTAGAATTTCGATTGAGATTAGTAAAATCTTGGAGAAATCAATGAGAGATTTTTTATGGGAAGGGGTTGAGGAAGGGGACGATCGCATGTGATTAATTGTGAGGTTGTTTCCAAACCGTAAAGTTTAGGGGGTTGGGTATTGGAAACCTCAAACGTCGGAATGAGGCTTTGTTGGGCAAATGGTTGTGGCAATTTTCTACTGAGCTTGATGCCTTATGAAACAAGATTATAGTGAGTAGGTATGGTCCATACCCTTTTGATTGGGTTTCATCTGGTAGGAGTAGGAGTTCTTTTAGATCGCTCTAGATTGCAATTTTGTCTTTGTTTTCTACTTTTTCCTAGTTTGTGAAATGTTTGGTTGAGAATGGGGAGCTAAACTATTTCTGGGAGGATTAGTGGGTGAAGAAGAAACCTCTTAGTTTGGCCTTCCTTCGGTTATACCATCTTTCTTATAAAACGTTGCATCCAGTTGCCTCTGTCTGGTGTTCTCTCAGTTATACCGTCTTTCTTATAAAAAGTTGCATTCAGTTGCCTTTGTCCTTACTTCACCTGACGACCCTATTCATCCCCATTTATTTCTTTGGGCTTTCTTCGATCTTTGACTAATAGGGAAGTTGTCGAGGAGGCAGGGCTTCTTTGTATTATTGAAGGGCGAGTCCAGGTGTGGGGAGGGATTCCCATTGGTGGACCACTAATCCTTTGGGGAGTCGGCTTTGTCAATGTTTCAAGCTCTATGGGATCTTCCTCTCCCCCATGGCCCAGGATACTCTAGTCTTTTATTCTTCCTAAAAGGTTAAGATCCCAAAAAAGGTCAAAATTTTTGTATGGCAGGTTCTCCATGGGAAAGTTAATACTTGAATTAGGTCCAAGGTTGCTCCTCCTTTGTTTTGGGGCGTAGTGGTGTTCTTTATACCGAGGCGCGATGGAGAATTTAGATCATATTTTATGGTCCTATCATTGGGCAAAGGCATTATGGAGATGTTGTTGGGTTTCATTTGGAATCAGTATGGACTATGGATAGCCTTTCGAATTGTACATTTGTGATTATTCAGGCTCTCCTAAACCTTCCCTTTCGTGCTATAGGCTGGGTTTTGTGGCAAGCAAGTGTTTGTGTGACTGCTTGGGATATTTGGATCGAAAGAAATAGTAGCAATTTTAGAAATGATGCGAGGTCTACGATTGAGGTTTGGGAGGGAGTGAGGTTTAATACCTCCCTTTGGGCATTGGGAACTCTGGCCTTTTGTAATTATCAGTTAGGTCTCATTCTTTTGGATTGGAGTCCATTTCTTAGTTAGTTGGTAGACTTCTTTTTGTAGGGCTGGTTTTTTGGATGCCCTTGTTTTGTTGTATTTCTTTCATTTTTTCAATGAAAGCTTGGTTCCTCATAAAAAAAAATTAAAAAAAAGGTAGGTGGAACCGAGAGATTGCGAATCCATGGCCTTCTCACTGAATTTGAAAACCTTTTATCTCTAGCAAAAACAATCAAGTTAATCTCCCAGGAAAAGCAACAAACTGGTAACTCCATAGAGCATACAAACAGGTTTTACATGCGCACTTTACATAACTTCAATTTCTACAAGCGCAAGGAAGTTTCCATTCAAAGAATTGGAGAGTATTCCATCCGAACATCACACTGGCAAACAAGTCACTATAGACAAGACATGAGTTACTGAAAATTGTCCAAAGAAAAATCTAGTAATAACTTTGCGCGTAGTGTACAAAGAACTTACCTCCCCATTGAAAGAATACCTCTACCATGTTTGACATCACTAAATTCACCAACAACGGTCTTCTTAGCTTCCTCTCTTTGCTCCTCGTTCATGGGAGCCGATCTTCCCCCCACTACATCTGCCACTTGCGCGACAAATCCTTTGTCAACCTAACGATGTAAACTTATCTTACGCACAAATTTCCCCACATAATCAGCTAAACATAACGAAAGAAAAATATGTACACTTCTAATACCCGAAAAAAGTGGTTGGTGTTATAGCATCCGAGACGAACAAGTTTGAAAATGTGGTCAACGGTTTTGGGTGCTACCTTGGGGAAGAATCCGAATTCAATATCGCCATAATTCGTCTGGTTTATCGAAAATGCACTTTGATCTGTTAGCTAACGCTTATCACTACTAATGAAGTTGTACATGGGTTCAATTTTAATTAACAGAGGAGGGTATGAGGAACCTGAAATACAACACGAGCAGATCCAAGTTGAGAATCCTGAGCTGAAGTGATGGTGGAGAATGCGAAAAGTAGAAAACCAGCGATAATCGACGCCACACCAGGTCTCGCCATTTTGCAATTCGTGGGTACAAATTGGCGCCCCATCAGAAAATTCTGCGTCAACACTCAAGTTCTAGTTTACTCCCTTCCCCTGAACCTCATTTTTTTTTTTTTTGATAATCTCAAATTCCGCATTAGTCTTTAAAATTGGGAAATTATAATTCAACAGAGCTGGTTAACATATTTGCAAATTTGTCCTGAAAAAAAAATCTACAAATATAATAATTTTAAAAAAAAAAATTACATTCCTATTTTAACATATTTAGGTTTATTTACTGTATCTTACTAATTGTTTTATCACCGACATGCATAGGTTGATAGACCATTTTTATGTTTATCAGTGATAGACATGTATTGCTAATAGACTTATTTTTACGTCTATCACCAATAGAGTATTTTTACATCTATCAATAGTATAAGTCTATCATTAGTAGATATGAATAGTGATAGACGTGCAAGATTTAGATATGTCAATGAGCCTTTTCGACTTTTCAAATATTTTTATTTGGGTTGGACTTAATATTATGATATATATACAAACATTTTTACCTTGATAAAGTCTACCACTAATGTACCATTTTCATTCTATTGATAAAGTATGTCAATATGGGACCTAAAATAAAAAGCATGCAAATAATACCTTAGAGAAGAAAAAAGTCAAATATCAGTGATATGTCATTTTTATTCTATGATATGGTATATCAAGAATAAACCAAAAAGTAAATGAGCATGCAAATAATAAGTGATGAACATTTATAGGGTAAGCTTCAATGACATCTATAACTGATAGATCTCTATTAGTAATAATCATTTGATAGAAATCTATCAGGGATAATCACTGATAGATGTCTATCAATGTTAATAATGGATAGAAATATGACATTTTTTTTAGTTCAACATTTGTGGGGGTGGGGATCAAACCATCGACCTTTGTGATGGTAGTACATGTCTTTATCCACTAAGCTATGCTCAGATTAGCGATAGAAATATGACATTAAATGATGAGTTTTTTCAACTTTTTACACTTTAATTTGGGTTGAGTTTAAAATTGTGTCATATTTGAAAATTTTTTAGTTTGTGCTAAATTTGCTATTATTTTAAGTGTAACAACCCATATTTTTCTAATACAGTCCTTCTATCACTCACTGCGGAAGCGTAACAAAACTTAAAGTCAAACTAATATTCTAATATAGTATAATGAAACTCCACGATGAGTTCTAAGAATGAAATAACGAACATGAAACTAATAAATGTCCTTTCAACTAAGAAATCCTAAAAGCCTAAGATGTCCAATTCTCATGCCAGAACACTACTTTTTAATCACTATCAGAACTGTCACTCGAACCTCCTTCATCTGAAAGCATTTAAAAAAAAAAAAGAGTACAAAAATACTCAATAAGCAGTCTCCATATCAAGTTGCAAATTCATTTTTCTTCGTTACAAAAGATAATTTATAAAATTCATAAACAAAAATTTTTCTAATAAAAAAATAAAACTACTATAAAAAATTTCAGTAAATCAATCTTTTATTTGAAAGCTAAACAATAAAAAAAAAAGTCATGAACTTTCAAATATCAAATCTTTCAATCAAACAAACTTTCTTAGTCAGTCGAAATTGTCATTCAAACACTACTTTCGAAAATATCAAGAGGGAATATGCATTATTTGGGTAGCCTTCAAAACATATGTGGTTACGCGTTGGTAACACTAATCAACAATCAGAACATTCTATCAAAAATTCGTTGATTAAATAATCAACCAAAACAATCAATACAATTACTTAAGTGTGGGGCCACGTGAGTGAATAACACACACATGAATATTCATTTCTAAAGAATGCCAAACCACAATTGTGTCTTCCCACAAATAAGCCAAAACAAATTCAATTTAGGCTACTAACTCAAATAAGCAATACAACCCAAAAACAACAATTTGGCATATGCAAATAGCCCTATCAAATCGAATCAATCAAATCTTTTAAAAAATATTCGAAGTAAAATACATAAACTTTCAATAATCAAATTTGATAATGGAAACAAATTACTAAAAGATTATTTTAAATTCAAAACTAGACAATTTACAAGCAAAATCATACTTTCAACTAACGAAACAATTTAAAACATACAACATATACTTTCAAATATTTGTACAAAATAAGCATAAAAATCATACCAAAACCATTCAATAAAAAAATAGCAAAACATTGATTTTGGGAGGGATATAAAAAACTACTTACATAAACTTTTAAAGCGTACAATCTTTTGAAAGGGATATTGAAATCACTTACCTCAATCAAGAACCAATGGTTCTAAACTTACTTCCTGTAATCAAGTTCCAATTTTCTTGAAGCCTATACACAACCAATACTCACTATTAAGACCAAAATTCTATCATAAGAGACTAAGAACTAGTCTAGTTATGAAACAAACTCGTATACCGAAATTTCTCGTTCAAAACAACTTTCTATTAAAAAAATAGTAAGGAAAGACTTTTTTTTTTTGCAGAAAACCAGATCTGAAAAAAAAAATCCATTAAAAAAAGCAATAAAACATATAATTTTTAAGTAAAAATCAAAACAATAAATTACCTAAGCGAAACAATTGTTTGATAAACTTTTTTTTTGTGTAAAGAGAGACCAAAACGAGCAAGAACAGTTCAACTTTTTAAGCAAAATAAAAACGGAAATAAATCTAAAAATATTCTTTAATAAAACTCTTTCAATTAAAACCAAAGGCAAAACTTTGATAAAACTTTAGGCCAACAAAAAGTAGGGCAAAAG
>JAOANK020000049.1:2601960-2618297 GCA_026257165.2 Telfairia occidentalis | reverse complement strand
AAAAGATAAAATTTTCCTTATTTTATCTTATTTTATCTCTTATTTTATTCAAATAAAAACCCAATAATTTTCATAATTTTTTCCGAAAAGATAAAATTTTCCTTATTTTATCTTCTTTTATCTCTTAAAATTCTCAATTATTTCCATAATCTTTTCTTAATCCTTAATAATTCTTAATTCCAAAAATTAATCTAATTAATACAATTAATTCTTAATCACTTAATAAATTTAAAAATAATAACGCTCATTAATAGCCAGTTCGAATAACGAGACGTTACAATTGAATAAATAATTTGTTTACAATAATTACAAACATTACGAAACTCACGAGATTTAAGGCACCAACCCCAACAGTAGTCAGAATTGCCAGCAAAATTTTTTTGGTAGGTGTTCTCATGTTTGGGAGTCTTTTCTCGTCATTTTCTTTCACTAATCAAGTGAATTTATCGATAGTTTGTATATAGTTTTTTGGTTTTGTTCGGTATGGCCTATAATCACGTTTTCCCTCCTTTTTCTGGCAAAAAAGTTGGTTTTTGAGTGCAACGAAAGGTGGAAAAGGACTCCGAATACTAGATCTACACATTGGTGAAAACGAGACGCCGATCGAAGCAATGGTGAGCTCTCACGTGCTGGAGAAAGAAGTTGCCCGCAGGCGGCGCGTGAGCCACACGCGCAGGGTTCGGGCCGCGTGTGTGGGTGCGTGGGGCGTCGGTTTGGGGCGTGGTTGTGGTGTTGGAGCTGTGGTGGCATGAAGTTTCAAGTCTGAGGGTTTCAGACTCAAAAATTGGTTGGCGTGGTGGCAGCGGCGCATGGGGATGGTTTTCATAAATAGTAAGTTCCCCTTGGTGTGTTGTCCCTATATGTAGCCTTGAAAGTTGTTAAAAAGTAGTTTTAAAATAAATTCCTAAGTAAATTTCATGGTTGACCTTAGGTTAACCCAATGTACTTTGACCGGTTCTTTAGAGGAGCGTATAGGATTCGCTTGAGGTAAGTGACTTCACTTACGGACCCGTTAAGGGCTTAGGTTAGATGATGTATGCTTATGAATGTCCTATATGTATGTGTGTAGGGTATCGTGTAAATAGTAAAATATGTCATGTATGAATTAGCAAACCATGATATGTGATGTGGCATGTATGGTTTTTTATATGCTTAGGTGATATCCTACTATGTATATAAGCATGCTTGGGAATTCCTTCCTGAGTTGTGATGTCGCCATGCTTGTTTGATACAACGTGCATGATGTAGATGTTAAAAATTCAATGTCGTATGTATGTGGGACCTTGCATGAACCATAGAACCATGAACCATGACTTGTAAGAGGGTGTCAACCACCTCTCACATCCAAAGGGTCGGTGTTGGGCAGGAATTCGACTACGCTGAATGAGTGTCATCTAGCATCAGTTACTATCGACTTCCCCTATTTAAACCGAGGGCCCCACACTCATATCCAAAGTGAAATGACACCATAGTGGGGTAAAGGTAGTTGCTCACCCAACATGATAAGTACAGTATACTATCAACCAATGAATGATAGGTCTCAAAAGTTTACATGTTGAGTTTGCATGACTGTGTGTGTATGTGGTTTGACCCCGTAGGTGGGGTTACTTACTAAGTATTTGTTTAAATACTCAACCTATGTTATTAAATTTTTTCAGGTAATGAATGTATCGTGCGCGGTGGCTGACGTGTGAGGTTACGAGGCTATGGAGTAGTTTTTTATGTTATACTTTCCTTACAAACATTTGCTTTTGCCTAAGACTTTTGAATGTCCAGTTGTTTTCATGTCCTTAGAATTTTTTTTCATTTTTTTATGTATTGTTGAGGGTAGTTAGGATCCCACTTTTAAAATCTTTGAAACTATAAGTTTTCTAACTTTATATTTGAGATTGACTTTCAATTTTTAGTCTTTAGTTGTTTATGCATGCATGTAGTAGCGGTCATAGGCTTAATTTAAGTCGGGTCATTAGAGTTGGTATCAGAGTCAAGTTCGAGATTCTATAGACTGCTTATACTGTAAGCATAAGTGTGTCATAAATAAATCTCCATGGCCAAGCCGTAACCACCTCGTCACCACCAGGTACGTTAGTTGATGATGAAAAGTTAATTGGCTAAGCATGTGGTTGTGACATTATTTACCTAGTAGTTGAAATGATTTTTGTTAAACATGTTGTAGTATCTTGTACAGTTATTGTGAACTTTGTATGTTTATGGATAGATAGCTGACTTAAGTTAGGAATTAGAAAACGCCACCTCGAGGACATGGAGCTAGCATGCGTGGATGTCGTAGAGGAAGGGGTGGGGTGGCTCCTCAGCCAACGACTCCTACTGAACCCTAAGAACAGCCGGAGGTTCAGCCAGAAGAATTGCATCAAGAACAACCTACTGTCCAACCTGAGGCTCAGCCAGGAAATCTACCTCAAGTGCAGCCTGCTACTCATCAAGCAGCACAACCCCAACTAACATTGACATCAATGTTGCTGGATGCGTTGCAGACCCTAGTGAACATAGTAGTGGTTAATGCAGTTGATTAAGTGCTACCAGAACGGGGAGGCACGTTGATTTGAGCCCAGTATCTAAAGACTTCAAGAAGTACAATCCTGAAATCTTTGAGGGAGTGTCTATGGACCCTACGGTTGCTGAGTCATGGTTATCCTTGATGGAAACCATATTTCAATATACGGACTGCCCAGACGACTAGAAGGTTCATTATGCAGCATTCATGGTGAGAAGGGATGCCCTCTTATGCTGGGAGTCTGTGGAACGTTCGATTGATGTATGAGAAGGTTCGGTCACTTGGTTACAGTTCAAGGAAGTCTTCTTCCGTCAGTATTATCAAGCTATCGAAAGATACAGGAAGCAGGCAAAGTTCCTCAACCTGAAGTAAGGAGATCGCACAGTAGAAGAGTATGATTGAGAATTCACAAGACTCATGAGGTTCGCTTTTGAATTAGTTGATACAGAGGCTAAGAAGGCGGAAAGGTTTATTATGGGCCTAAAGGACGCGATTCAAGGCTCTATTGCAGCCCACAGTCCAGCCGACTATACTGCAACTCTGAGGTATCAACTACCGACCGACGAAGGTGATCGCGATTCCAACAGTGCCAAGTGCCCCCACAGGACAGAAGAAGAAATCTGAGCAGGGTCGGTCTACTTCACACTCACATCGTTATCCCACTAGAATGAATCAAAACTCAAGCCACGGAGAACTGAGTAATAAGCAGCCAAACCTTAGTCCAGCTAAGCCACTGTGCAAGAGTTGTGGCAAGAAGCACCACGGTCGTTGCATGCCCGGGACGAGGTATGCTTCAGGTGCAACAAAGAAGGGCACATTGCTGTGAACTGTCCGAAGAACGATACTACTAGTTTGGGATCAGCTAGAACCTTGAGTCAAGCTGACACTCACAAGGGTAAAGTGTTTGCAACCACACAACAACATGCGACAAACTCTAATATGGTAACAGGTACCTTACTCATATTAGAACATTGTGCATTTGTACTATTTGATTCTGGTTCTACTCTTTCGTTTATTTCAAAATCATTTGTAAATAAGACCAGTTTATAATTAGAATCATTAGATCATGTGGTGTCAGTTTCCACTCCCGGAGAAGTAATTCTATTAGCTAAAGAGTCTATAACAATTTGTAAGGCTTTAGTGTCAGGTCAATTGTTGGATATGACACTAATAATTCTAAACATGTTTGATTTTGATGTAATATTTGAGATGGATTGATTGTCTGCAAATCATGCATGCTATCATTGACTGTTTCGAGAAGAAAGTAGTTTTTAACCCACCTGGTAAGGCGAGCTTCAAGTTTGCGAAGTACTATTAAATGAGTTGGCATTCGTTTAGGAAAGATAGAATAGTGTACAATGATCGGTGTAATCAGTGGCAAGAACATAAAGTTAAGATACCTAATTATTTAGAGAATTAATTCAATAATTAATTTAAAAAATATTTGATGATCTAATTAGTAAGTCTAAAATATTGAACATTATTGAAGATTCTAGATTTGAAATTCAAATACTTAACGCCCATTTGGTAATCATTTTGTTTTTTATTTTCTGTTTTTGGTTTTTTAAAAATAAAGTTGCTTGGTAACCAATTCAATTTTCTGTTTTTAAAAAATGTTCTTGAAATTGTAAAGAAATTTCAAAAACAAAAAAAAAAAAAGTAGTTTTCAAAAACAATTTTCTATTTTTCAAAATTCATTTTTTTTCTGAAACTTACTTTTTTTTTTCCGACATATCTCTCCAACAAATTTTTATCTCAAAAAAATTTCTATTCACCCCAAATTTCTCTCTAAAAACTTTTCTCTAAAATTTTATATAGTTTTTCTTTATTTTTCTCTCTAAAAAACTTTCATGTTAGTATAAATTTGATTTATCTCTCTTTTAACATATTCTAATTTTTCCCTTTTTACAAATTTAATATTTTTTTCAATTTTTTTTTATAAATTTATCTTTCTCTCTGATGTATCTATTTTTAAAATTACTCCTTTACTTTTTTCTCTCACACATTTATTATTATTATCTAACAAATATATATCTCTAACATTTTTCAATCCAAAATTTTTCTCTCCTTACAAATATTTTTTATCTTTTTAATTTATCTTTTTTTTTTCAATCATATCTTTTTGCTTTCAACTTTTATGTTCTTCTACAAAAAAATTTTATTTAATTATTTCGTCCAAAATTTCTCTCATTTTAACTTTTTTTCTCTATTTCCAACTGCTTTTTAAAATAATTCTAACTAAAATTCTTTTTCTGAGTTTTTTCTTTCTAAATTCTTTTTTTATCTCTAGAAATTTTCTATCACTAGCTTTTCTCTTTGAAAATTTTATCTTCATGTCTTTCAACATTTATTATCTTGATCTCTACATATTATTCTCTCTATAATTTTTAGAAAACCAAAAATATAGAACAGAAAACAGAAAAGCCAAAAACTAAAAAAAAGAAAGAGTTATCAAATGGAGCCTTAATGATTGAATGAAAAGATGGACAAATGTGAATTTAAATTAAATACAAAATTTTATATTCAAATAGATAATATTAATAAATAAAAGACTCAAAATGCTGGGAATCAGTACAACTATAATAATAAATTGACAGACTTTTGTGTAACCCAGCACAAGTTCTGTTCAGATTATCACAAGTCAGTAGTCAAATCGTAGTTTTTTCCTGTCTCGCCAAAATTGTAGTCTTTCTTATGCTCTCTACGATTTTGATTAACATTTTATTACCAAGTTCTTAAAATCCCCATCAAATTTAACATGAAATAGCAAATTCCTTAAAGGAAACAGAGTGAGTGGATGAAGAAATCCAATTTCCCTCTAAATCTCCCTTGTTTTCCATACAGAAGAACAATGTATAGCTTCACGGCACAAGTTTTTTATTGTTTTAGCTCCCAAGAAGCATCGAGTAATCATATAAAGTTTGAACATAAAATAGACTGGCCGCTCGTAAAAATAATGAAGTTTGTTAGTGATGGTACCTGGTTGTGGAATATGGAAAAATCCTGAGATTACAGGCAGCGAATTGCAGTTGGAGAAATTGTTTGTAAATACAAATGACGAAGATGACGATGACAACCAGAGGAAGCTAAGGAAGGTTTTTCATGATTGAAAATATAGGAATATTACATGGTTGGGTTGGGGGTTCAAACAGCAGGGTGAGGATGAGGGTGTTGGTGAGAGGTGAGAGGTGGTCCTGCTGAAGCAATTGCAAATTGCAAACCTCTATGGTGCCCATGTTGTAGTACAAATGCCACTTGGGTTGCAGCCAGTGCTGCTGCCTCCTGTTGGTTCACAACCACACAAATCCATTCAATTCAAATCTCTACCACTCACATTATATAAGCTTCCAACTTCTCTCATCATGACTTTCAGGTTTTATAAAGCCAAGCAACCAAATACTAACAATTTTGCCTACCCTACATACATCCTTTCCTTTCTATTACAGAATTTCAACATATTATATTGCTTTAAACAAAATAATTTCAACATGCACCTGTAAGACTCTGTTTTAACTACTTATTAAGCACTCTTGGCTTCAAAAACAGTTCTGTTTTTAAACGTCTTTTTTATGTATTGAACTTTTTGACAGAACATTCTTTTAGAAAGAAACACGAGAACAAAGAAATTTCTCTTTCCAAACCATTCTTAATTTTAAAAGGTTATTCGGCAACAAAGTTTTTAAGAACAAATTTTCGAAACTACACCCAAATAACTCCTAAATTACCAACCTGTCTTTGTCTTCGGCGTTGCAAAATACTGATAGCCCAGGCCATGATATAACAGGGTAAAAGAAAACCAGCAGCACGAAGCAAGAAAATCTGTTACAGGTACAACCAGATTATAGACCCACCCCATCATACACCCATTTTTTTTGTTTCAAATTTAAGATAACAAATTGAAATTGCACTTACAGAGAAAAAGGCGGATGCATCATCTTCTCCGCCAGGATCTGTTATGGTCAATGCATGCCGCAGAAGAAGAAGGGCTAGTAACTGCCACATAAAATCAAATCAAACATCATATAGTTGTAAGGAAAATACTAGAGAATGGAAAGTGTGATTTTATTCCGTTTTTAGAAGAGAGAGAAAAAAGAATTCGACGAACTAATATTAGAAAACCTACAATAAGAGCAGCTGATCGGCAAAATGCAGCTCCACTGTCATTTGAAGCAGCATAATCATCATATTCAGCTTCCAAGAAATGCCGTTCTGCCTCTGCAATGGCCAATAGTCGAGTATCTCTCAGATCTAACGGATTACCAGTGATAGTCCATCTTCCCCTGTGCATATCCACATCCAGATTAATATTTCAAATACGACTACAGAGTACATGAAAATAAAACCCTAGATAATACCATTCACAAAACAATTGGAAATTACAAAAAGATTGAACTTACTCCATATCAATAGCAGTTTCTTCAGAACGAGGTGGTGCAGTATATCCAGGTTGATAAGACTGGCAATTGATTACAACATACCAGTATCAATGAGTTAAAATGAGAAAAATATCATCACAAAAGAAACCGCGAATGCAAATCTCATGATACCATTCAACATAACATGAAACCAGTACAAGCAAAGAGAGAATGGCATTTTTTTCAGAAAAAAAAAACAAACAAACTATGACGTGGATACAATAGATAAATGTCCTTTCGTTTTTATGGAAAAAAGAAGCATTTATAATCTAAACCAATGCACTGTATAATAAAATGGGCATCCAACCAGTTAAAGAAGATGGTAAGGCCAACAAACATCCCACTCCTGAAAAGGTGCAGTCTTGGCAATGGAATGGGCTACAGGATCAAGGTTACAGTTAACAAAGATAAAGGCCAAAGAATTAAAAGCAGGGGAGATGGGAAGAAGCCTAATGTCCTGAACCAAAATCCCCATCCTCAGAATAGGTAAGACCAACCATGACACCACTTTTCACCAACACACGAAGTTTCAACAGCAATATCTAGGCCCGAAGTCACGAGAAAACACCAATGACTCTCTAGCCACAATGCCTTATCCATCACCACACCCTATCACTAAAGAACCTGCTTCTTCTTGACAGCCACCCCTTACGTCTATCATCTCGGACAATAATGCCCTAACTAGCTTCTTCACACACAGCACATTGCAAGTGGTATCCATGTTAATTTTGATTTTCGATTGAGAATGAGGAAGAGGCAATCCACCTATTGATATGCTGCTCATCTTCTCCTCTCAGAGTAGAACAATCTTCTTTGACTCCAGATTCTAAAGGGAATCGAACCCATTGCAACAAGCCAAAAAAAAAAAAAACCAATCATTGTGCGCGCTATAATGAACATATCACATATGGCATATCAAAGGAAAGGGTGGAAAAAGGTAGGGAGGATGGATAAAGAGACTGGTCATTGGTCAAGAGTGAGAGAGAGACAAAAAGGAAGAGGAGAAAAAGAAGGGAAGAGTTTCCTTCATTCACGTGGTTTCTAGATTAGCAAATTATTTTTCTCGACTGTTTTCTCCTACAACACTCTCACCTACAACAGCAACCCCTATAAACATCATCATATGGTTTTCTGCTTCTCATTCACAAGTCCCCTAGGTGGAAGATACATTTTTTCCGTATAAAATAAAAATGTGAGAGGAATACACTATGCTCCTCGTTAATAACAAAAAATGAAAAAAATAATAAAGTGCATTCCTAATAGGGTAGGTGAATTGCCCCTCTTCCACGTAAGAGCAAAGCGTGCTAAAGCATGCACTTTCTTGAACTTTCAAAAAACCTAATAATGAAAAACTTAAACAGATTTATGAGATCGAAAAAATATTGTAGCAGGAAAATTTGCAAGCAAGCTAAAGTATAAGGGCAATACTAGCAATTTGGTTGAAATTCTAAAATTTCAAAAATTTAAAAATAATGGTGAAATAGTCGACACATCATCATGCATACCTGATGACATATCTCACAAGTTATGTCTCCTTTCTCATTGCACCAATGTTGAACGCACTTTCTATGAGCATACTGAAGAAAAAAATATTCATCAGACACGTGCAAGAGATTAATAAACAAATAAACCCGACAAATTTCACCATACAGATTCATATTGGTCAATTCAAAGAGCCTAACCTAATTCAATTACATTCTTCAGAAAAAAAAAAAAGAGAGGTCATGGATCACTATAATCCTACCATGACACCGTGCATAATAGCCAGCCTTCCTGCCAAGTTCTATGAAGCCACTTTCTAGCTCAGATACATCATATACCAGCCCATAAAATTACCAAGCATAGAAATTGATGCAAACAAAAAAGTTCAGCAAAATAATTATTCTTTTCACCAAACTATTAGATGGGAGATGATACTTTTTTTAAAAAAAACAAACATTGGGGAAAGAATTGTAGAAATATGCAATAACCCAGCTATGGATAAATCTTTGACCGCCAAACCAAATTATATCATGTACTTCATCCCACTCCTCCCCACCTTACTGATATAAAACCTCTCAAGATATTACCACGTCAATTCTCTACAAAGCTGATAAAATCTAGACGGAACTCTTATCATCACAGTCTCGGGGAAAACTAGACAAACTCCGTTTTAAGTCCTTTTCCAGCTAACCTTCCACGAAAAATATATCACCTTGAAAGTAACCAAAACAAAATTTAAAAAAAAAAAGGAAGGGAAATACAGACATAAACCTATCCCCAACGCAGAAGAATATTAAACCCCATTGAAACAAACACCTTTACCGACGCATATTCTTGTGAAAGAACTAGACCTAATGCTTCCAATTCAACAACACCACCATACACACAAATACAACGCATTGAAAAAGACTAGACCAAATTAACAAACAATGGCAAAGTCCAGTTTAGTCTTCATCCAATTCAACAAAAAAAAAAGGACGGTAAGGCATCAATACCTTAAGACTACCACTACATGCGCAGGGAGTTTCTAAATTATTGAGACTGTCTTCTTCCTGACAAATACGGCACTCAGCCGCCTGAATCAGAGGCTCGTCCTCATTGGGTGCGTCCTGCTCTACAGTCCGATCATCCCCAGCCGTAGTTGCAGTCGAACACGAAGGACCGGCCACGGCCGCAGCCGAGTCCACAACACCTTCACGCGGTGCAGAAGGAATAGGGTCGGCCGGCTCTGACACAGGTTGAACTGGAGCAACTGGTCGAATCAAATGGTCAACATACAGGACGAGATGGTCGCTCATTGTCCTCAAACCCGCACAGAAACCCCTAAATCACATAAAAAAGAACTCACGCGGTCAATTCTAACGAAGAAGAAAGAAAAGAAAAGAACCAAAACAGGAGAAACCCTACGAAGGCGAGTCGATCAATTACAGGAAGAAAAGCACCGAGAATGATAAATATTGAAGACAGAAAAGGTAGATAGAAGAGGAATAGAGGATTGAGATGATAAGATTGAGGGAAAAACAAAAAAAGGAAAATGATACCTGGGAGAAGAAGAGAAAGCGCGTTAGGTGCGGAAATGTGAAAGAAGTTTGTGAGAGTAGAGATGAAGGTTGAAGATAGGTCTGCGTTTTATACAAGATTCCGCAAAAGACTAAAATAAGAAGGAATTTGGAGCGGAGTGGACCTGGTTCGCTATATGTATGGGACTTTTCTTCGCCCGAAACCTCCATGTCTTTCCGTTCAACCCAATCCAATCCAATTCAATCCAACGGCCTCAAGGCTAATTTCGTCAATTCACATCCCCTTCCGCGTCAATTCTTACGGACTGTCGCACCTCACAGCCATAATGTTACGATATTAAATTATTAAACGCCTCCAACAACGACAAAAGCGATCAATTTTATTTATTTTTGAATATTCTCAACTTCACATTTTCAACTCAAAAAACCCACAATATTCAATCTAACACACCCAATGCAAAAAACTTGCTTTGGAGAAAAGTTGACTTATATTATTAGAAATTTAGGGGGCAGTTTATGTTAGTTTTTTTGCAAAATATTGAAGAGGAAAAATCTCACATTTGAAAGGTTGAATGAAATGATGGCTTTCAAACATTATATAAGAGGCTCATAGATTTTGCTTTTCTCATTCTATTTAGAAATACTTTAAATTTAAGTTTGGTTAACTAGATCTAGTTAAATTCCTTTTCTTGTATTCTTTTTTTTAGAGTGGGAAGAAAGATGTGAGTAGTATAAAGTTTGGAGAGAATGTTTTTGTAATTAGGGTTAATGAGAGAATTTCTATATGATTGTAACAATTTTTTGCATAGTGAAGATTCTTTCTGTTTAAATTTCAAAGTTATTTTTCTACTTATTCTTTGAGGAGAGAATTTCTATGTGATTGTAACAATTTTTCGCATAGTGGAGATTCTTTCGGGTGGGTCGTGGTTTTTCTCCAGTTTTGAAGTTTTCCACAAAAATTCTTGTGTTCATTGTTTTCTTTTAAGTCTCTCAGTTATTTTTCTGCTTATTTCTGTGGTAGAAGTGAGGTTTTTCCTGACAAGTGGAATCAAAGCATCTAGGTTCGTAGCTTCTTGAATTTTCAAGTATGTTATGTGGTTGCAACATTGTCTAAACTTCCACACCAGCAAAGATTTCTTGAAAAGAGCTAGGTTAGTGTGAATAGCATAGGTGGTTTACTATTTGCAGATGTGCTAGGAGTTGAAGCAAATATGTCAAATTTTATGGTTCCAATAAAGTTTGATGTGGAGAAATTTGATGGAAGGATCAACTTTGGCTTGTGGGAAGTGCAAGTCAAGGATGTGTTGATACAATATGGGTTACACAAGGCTTTGAAGGGAAAACCCAAGCAGTGTTGCTTTTAAAAAGTTAAGCAGTGATGGTACTCCAATGGAGTATAGTGGTAGTTCCAACGGAGGTTCTAAGAAGTCCAACATGAGTAATGATGATTGGAAGGAAATAAAGATGAGGACTATAAGTGCAATATGATTAAGTTTGGCCATGAATGTTCTTGCAAATATGCATAGAATTTCAACAGCAAGGTGTGAAATTTGACTCATTTTCTTCAGAAAATCTTATGAAAGGAATTCAATCGTTGATTTGAAATCACACCAATGACTATTATCTCAGTTTTCCAACTACACCTGAAGGATCCATTGGGCAAATTTACTCTTTCCCTTTTCTGCTACACTTTTATCCTTATCCATTAGAGTGAAGGGATTGAATCCCAAATGCGAAAGCGATTGATCACTTTTTGTCTTTGAGATCGAGTAGGGAAAAAAACAAAATTGGTTTACTGTAAAAGAAGATCAAGCGTAAAAAAAAAATGTGTTGTAGATCTTCCAAGAACACTACCAGTGGGCTTCATTACTATATCTCAAGGAGGATCAATCTTGGATTGTGGGTCCCAAAAGGATTTGATCGAGAGAAAAAGTTTGAAAGAGAGATCTAATTTCCACCCTAAATTCTTCTATCGAGAGCTCACACCAAAATCCAGTGAAGAAAACTTTTTCCTCCCGTTTTTTTAGATTGAAAAGATCGATAGATGGGGTAACCCCTGCGTCTTCACTCCCTTGCAAAAAAACAAGAGAGTTATTTTATTTTTATTATTATTTAAAATAAAATTATCAAATCATATTTAATAAATAATTAATTCAAATAATAATAATAATTAATTAACCATTAATTAATTAATTTGAAAAATCACATATTTATGCATTTAAATCATATTAAAATGCATATCTCTCTTATATCCTATAGTTTTAATATGAATCGAATTCATATTAATTTTACTATATAGTTTTAATATGAATCCAATTCACATCATTTCTTATCCAAACATTATTCTCTCTTCTTATATAGTTTTAATTATAAATCATATTTATAATTAACTATATAGTGTATCTTAATACATTATACTTTTTATTAAACCTAGTTAATATAAAATTATTTTCAAATAATTTGAACAATTCAAATTATTCCAAAAAAAAAATTAACTGATCCTTAGCTTACCCTTAGCGAGCTAGCAAGGGGACCTAATAGACCTACAGATTAGAAGCTCCAATGATTCGAGATTGAATTAATCAAACTTTTTAATTAATTAAATCAACATTCATTAAATGTGGGTCATTCCACTACAAACTCACAACTGTACTCTTCGCACTGTAGATATATTTCTATGTCTATGAATATAACTAGTCATTAAAAAGTTGATCTTTCAAAAAATTTTCGTAACTACAGTTAGGTCAAAATTACCGTTTTACCCCTGTAGCTACTTCTTTCTTCTTAAGTCTCACTGATCCTCTAATGAATAACTTGTTTATGGTCCAACCATAAACAAATCCCTCTTGTGCTAATGAAATGGAGGGGCCCTTTGTTCAAGACTCGAAGTTAGCACTTAAAGGAGCAATTTATCTATTTTTCCTGAAAGCGGAAAGGAGTAAACTCCATCTTGTGTAGTTATGTTTTCAACTCTCTACTTGGCCAAATCCCCAAAATTGTAGAAATATTGAGTCGGCGACACGAGCCACTTTCACCCATACAAATAAAAGGATTGTTCTCATAGACAGGAGTCCATAACTCACTCAAGATTGAGATTGAGTTATTTATGGTCATCCTATGAAATGTTAGTCTCTATAGTTAATGGTGTTATAACAAGAGATTAATCATTTCACGGTCCAATCTTGTACAAACTCTTTGTACAGGATATCCTCACTCACATGTCTTTCACATGAACAATTTAGATCCAATCGTTTGTAACACTTACAACTCATGTAACAATTACAAAGTGGGTCGTATTCGCAATATTACCAGGATAGGGCACCCAATCTTATCAATATATTGCAGACTTTTTAGGTTATTACTTGAACAAGATCCACTTGTATGTCTACTATATACTATTGAAGTTACATTCAATAACCTAGGATCTTAGTTTATTGGATTGAGTTAAAATGATCTACATGTCAAATAAAATACTTCTTAGTTTATTAAATAAATAAATTGTCATATATCCAAGTTACAAACTATAAGGTCCTATGAGATTTTGGACACTAATCCCAACAATCTCCCACTTGTCCTAAGCTAGTGGGGTGTACAATACAAATAAAATACAATAAACTAGGGCATACATTATACCCCAAAATACTCCCACTTGCCCTAGTCAAGATGATGCATATCACGTAGACCTAAACTCTCCAGGTGACCTTTAAATACTTTAGCTGTGAGAGCCTTCGTGAACGGATCAGCAACGTGACAATCACGTCTCCTTGTTGCACTATCTCCCGAATGAGATAATACTTGTGTTTTATGTGCTTTTCTCTTTTATAACTCTGAGGCTCTTTGGAATTTGTTACAACACCACTATTATTACAGTATACGGTAATTGCCATTGACATATTTAGAACTATTTCCAAGTCTGTCAAGAACTTGCTAAGCTAGACAACTTCTTTAGCAGCTTCACAAGTAGCTACATATTCTGCCTCCGTGGTAGAATCAGCAATACAACCTTGCTTGATACTACGCCATACTACAGTTCCTCCATTCAAAGTGAACACTGATCGTGAAGTGGCTTTCCTTGAATCCTTGTCAGTTTGGAAATCAGAGTCAGTGTATCTTGTAAGGATCAAATTCTTAGCACCATATACAAGCATGTAGTTCCTCATTCTCCTAAGATACTTGAGGATGGTTTTGACTGTCGTTTATTGATTTAATCCCATATTAGATTGATATATACTGACTATCCCTACTACATAGCAAATGTCTAGCCTCGTACACAACATGGCATACATTAGGCTATCCACTGTAGATGCATAGGGGATTTGTCTCATTGCCTCAACTTCTTGAGGTGTCTTAGGACACTGTTCCTTAGGCAAGATAATTTCATGCCAAAATGATTATAAACCTTTCTTGGAATTATGCATCGAATACTTGACAAACATTTTTTCAATATACGATGCATGAGACACTGCTACGTTTTGTTTTTACGATCCCTAATGATTTTGATCCCTAGAACAAACTATGCTTCACCCAAATCTTTCATTTTGGAATTGAGCAGCTAACCACTACTTAACATCAGTAAGTAATTCTACATCATTCCCAAAGAGTAAGATATCATCCACATACAAAACTAAGAAAACTACTTACATGTTGATGATTTTCTTGTAAACACAAGGTTCATCAACATTTTGGTCAAAGCCATAAGATCAACCCATAAATGGATCGTTTAAGCTTGCAAACTTTTTGCTTCTGACTTGGTTAACAAATCCCTCTGGTTGTTTCATATAGATAGTCTCATCAAGATTACCATTCAAAAAACAGTCTTGACGTCCATTTGCCAAATTTCATAGTCATAATATGTGGCAATGGATAAGAGAATATGGATAGTCTTTAACATGGCAACATGTGAGAAAGTTTCATCATAGTCCACTCCCTCAACTTGGGTGTAACCCTTTGCCACTAGTCTAGCCTTAAAGGTTTGCACCTTTCCATCTACACCTCTCTTTCTCTTGTAGATCCATTTACAACCTATAGGTTTTACCCCATCAGGTTGATCTACAAGATCCCAGACAGAGTTGAAGTATATGGACTCCATCTCCCTATACATGGCTTTAACTCATTCATCTTTGTCAACATCTGTCATTGCTTTATTGTAGGTCAATGGATCCTCAAGGTCGTCATCTGGTATGACTACATGATTTTTTGTTAAACCCAAATAGCAAGTAGGTTGGGTAATAACCCTCTCACCACGTCGAGACACCCTCAACATTTGAGAATCTGGTTGACTAGATGTATTAGCATCAACAACTCTTGTTGAAGTGCTAGGTTCTTTAGCAACTCTTATTAAAGTTTTAGTAGTTTCTTTAGTTAGTTCATTTAATACAATCTTACTACATGGTTTATGCTCCCTAATGTGATCTTCCTCTAAGAAAGTAGTGTTTGTCAGGTCTCTTTTATGATCCAAAAGAGAATAAAGTGTTTGTACAAACACTTTATTCTCTTTTGGATCATAAAAGAGACCACATCTCGTTTCTTTGGAGTAGCCTACAAATAGGCATAACTTCGAATGTGGCTCCAATTTCTTTGGGTTAGCCACTAGCACATGTGCCAGACATCCCTAAATTCTGAGTTGTCTTAAACTACTTTTACGTCCTCTCCATAATTCAAAAGGTGTTTCGAAAATGCTTTTTGATGAAACTTGGTTCAAAAGATAAGTTGTAGTCTCTACTGCATAACCCCAGAACGAGTTAGGTAAGAAAGCATAACTCATCATTGACTGAATCATGTCTAACAGAATTATGTTTCTCCTTTCTGATACACCATTTTGTTGAGGTGTACCAGGTACTGAGAGTTGAGATGTAATTCCATGTTCTATCAAATAGTCCTGGAATTTTAAATCCATATACTCTCCCCTTCGATCTGATTGAAGAGTGTTAATGTTCTTACCCAATAAATTCTCAACTTCAGCCTGGTACTCCTTGAACCTTTCAAGTGCATTAGACTTCTGTCGCATTAGGTAGACATACCCATATCTTGAATAATCATCAGTAAAAGTCATGAAATATTCAAACCTTCCTCTAGCCTGAACATTCATCGGACCACAAAGATTTGCATGAACAAGTTCTAAGGGCTCTTTGGCTCTATAACTTTTTCCAGTAAAAGGTCGTTTACTCATTTTACCTTCTAGACAAGATTCACAGATAGGTAAAGAATTCTTTTCTAACTCTTTTAGAAGTCCATTCTTGACCAATCTCTCAATTCTATTGAGATTTATGTGACCTAGTCTTTGTTGGGTATGTATGTCCTAAAACTCGAATGGCTTGTAAACATGTTCTATTGTCAATAAAGTTGTTATTGATGTCATTCAATAAAGTTGTTATTGAATCCTTAATAACTCTATAAATCCAATAA
>JAOANK020000049.1:2577454-2587572 GCA_026257165.2 Telfairia occidentalis | reverse complement strand
TTCAAAAAATCCTCCCAAGTTGGTTGTTCATGTGTTGAACTCTAAGCCAACCTTTGCTCCTTCTTCACCAAAAATCAGCAATCAAGGGATCCCACCATTCTGTTCCAAGGCCGAAGGATAATCGAGAAGACACTAGTGGTGGTTTGGGAGTAGATTGGAGCACAATTCCACAGGAGATAGAGGAGGATTTAATCATCAAAGGTGAGTTTCCAAAAACTTTGTTTTCCTTCTTTTAAAGCATGATTTTCCATTATTATTTTGAGCTAATTTTAGTGTATAGATTTTTATTCCGCTGCTAATGCATGTTGATGCATCCTTCAGAGTGATTATTCCTAACCTCCCAATTAGCCAGCAACTAACCTAATCTAGAGGCTAATATATTTTAAAAGCAATTTACTCCTCATGTTTCCTTCTGAAACTTGGAGAAGATACTTATGTGTGTTGGCCAGGCAGGCATAAACATTAAATAATAAGTTCACTTATAAAACAAATCATTTAAGAGACTTTTACTTCGAAACTAAAATAAGTTCAATAACATATCCCTTAATCCTCACCCAAGGTTGATTAGTTCATGCTCAAATAAATAAAAGACAGCAACATAATAACGAAAAGAGTAAACGAAATCATAATGCCTAAAATCCTAAGGTGTTGTAGAGTTGGTTTCTCCACAGGTGTAGTGAGTAGAATTGTTTCTCTCTTTAGCGTCCACAAAGTTCTTCTTCTACAAGCTCTTCTCTACGGAACAAAGCAGCAACAACGAAGAAAATTCTAAACTTAAACTCGAAAACGAAAAGCTAAGATGAAGATGAATTCTCCAAAACTAAAAATTCGAACTCAAAACTTCAATTTTTAGAACTCCTTTTTTGTGATTAGGAAACCTATTAGGTTAAATAGTCTACATGTCATGCATCTAACGATAGATTAAATTCGTATAAGATAAATTTTGTTTCCAAATTTCAATTTCCATTATCTTCGAGCGGATTTTTTTGTCTGTTTTGCTGGATAAATGTTTGATCAATTGTTTTGCTAAAATAATGTTTTATCAATTTATTACTCAACAAAATACCTAGAATCAATACCGATTAAGTACAATCTTCCTCAATTTTAATCAAATGTTGTCTTAGATATAATGTTAGTTGTAACAATTTAAATACTCTCAAAAGTATTATAAGCAAAACAAAGACAAATTAAGCAACTACTTCATCAATTAAAGGGAAATCTCTCCAAGAATAAGATGAATTTTATCCTAAAAGACTCTTAATAACTCTCTTTTGGAGAGTTATCACTAATGTAGTTACGCCTAATGCCTTGGTTTATGTTGAGGAGAACACCAAGCTTGAACACTACTCATCAAATTGAATTGTAGATAGTGATGCTTCTATCCATATTTTATCAGATAGAAGGATGTTCATTGTAGGCAATTATGGTCTGGTAAGGATGGGGAATGGTAGGATCTCAGTTTTCAGAGGAATTGGAGAAATTAGCATGCAGACAGTGAGTGGAGGCTCGCTAGCATTGAGAGGTGTTGGGTATGTGCCTAGCATCAAGTTGAATCTTATCTCTATAGGTAAGTTGAGTGATGAGAGGAAACAAAGTTAGTTTAGAGGAGATATATCGAGGTTCACTAGAGAATCTACGAAGGTGGCAGTTGGACAAGAGTTCTACACTCATAGTAAGGATGAGTGTTGCTACAAGTTTAAAGAAGAAGTAGATGCAAGTTATAGTTGACGTTGGTTTAGACAGAGATGATGTAGAACCAGCAGTAATGACAACCAAATTTCATCTATCAATTTAGCAATTCGTTGTTTAGGGTGAGGTGATCAGCCTAGTGGGTCGATAGAAAGCCTCAACTGTCAAATAGTATGGATTGATAAAGTCACATGAGGGGGTGCGAGTTGTTACATCAGAGAGGACTCAGAAAGATACCGAGATTAGAGATGACTTCTCTATTATGGCAGCAAGTTTGTAGTCAATCAAGCCAATGATGATGAAGACCTTCTTCCATAGGAGATGGAATAAGATGAAATGGACCACTTAGTTTGTGTCAGAGTACATGGTTTGTCTTCTACATCTGGGAGGCAAATTTACATAGATGGCCTGCACCACTGGGTTATTAAAGATGCTACTAATTTTCTATGTTGTAGCATTTTATTAACATTTGCAGGTGGTATCTTGGATTTTCCTCAAAATTAAAAGTTGTCTTGATTGGTGAAGACTTCAATGCAATGGAAGTTTTCAGATTGATGATTGGTCTCCAAGTGGGAGAATTGTTGAGTTCGTGGAGCCAAATCATTAATAAAGTCGTCAGTGCGAAGCTGCACGAGCTCAAATTTGGCCTCGTTGCCAGGGACCTATTTTAGTTTCTTATTGTTAACCATTTGTTTTACTTTCTGTTTATGACCCGTGCTTCTCAGAATTCTGAATTTCAGTATAATCCTAAAATTGAAAAGACAATGCGTAGATCAAGAAAAGAGACTGAGGAAAGAAAACAATGTCTTAAAAAATAGGCGGATTTAAACTTGACTATCTAAGAGACATCAATATATCAAATATTTGATGAGAGGATGGGAAATAAAACTCTCAAAGAGCTAGCTGCACCAGATTTAAATTCAAAACCTTTATGCATTACTTTTCCTAATATTACAGTTGATTTGGGTTAAAATCTGGCTTGATTCAATTACTTTTTCTACTTTTCGTGGATGTGCAGGTGGAGACCTAATAAGAACTTGAAGGAATTTCATATCGTATGCCCTGGAATGAAACCACATGGAATAACTAAAGAGCATATCAATCATAAAGCATTTCCCTTCTCTTTGAAGGATTAAGTGAAGGATTAGCTCTACTATCTCCCTTCTGGTTTAATAACAACATAAATGAGATGAAAAGGGTATTTCTAATAAAATTCTTTCCTGTATCTCGAGCTACAAACATTAGGAAAGAAATGGACGATATAATACAAATCATTGGGGAGACGTTATATGAGTATTTGGAGAGGGTAGAGAGCAACAAATTGTTCTATGCTGAAGATTTCTAAAGAGGAAGACGGTGATTACTTCTTGGAAAATGTTCTCCTTTTTATTAGGTTCGACCTTAGTCACCATGTGTGGCTAAATTTTTATTTCTAATTCAAGGGTGAACTAATTTTGATTGTAAATTTTGTGAGGCTGTAAACTTTTTCAGAATTTTCTCTAAATTCAAGAATTGTTTATTTTTTGTTTTTAATTTTTATGAATGATTCTTATTAATTAAACTAACTTCAAGAATTTTTTATTTCTTGGATTGTTATTAATTAACCTAACGCCTTACTTTAATATCGATTTTCTATCTCTATCAATGTGTTTGTGATCCTCGTTTTTACTTAAATCGTGAATAAGAGTTTTTAGTGATGAAGTGAATGTCATATTATCAAACCATAAGACATGTTTTTCTAGATTTGAGCAAAAGAAAATCATCAACAAAATCAATGGCATAATTCTTATACGGAGTTGTGTAAGAAAAATGAGTATAAATTAATCCCAAGGTTAAATTAAACTCAGTAGTTGAGTGCTAAAATTGTTTTGCCTTGGAGTCTACATGTCACAACATTAGGTCTATCAAAACTAAAATCCTTGGAACCTTTGAATTGAAAAGTGGTGTAAAACTCTCAAATTGATTTACTAAAAGTACGTTAGTTAATAGTCACAAAAGTTTTCCACCACAGAGTAAAAATCATATCATAAAAGTTCGATTTAATTTTTAATTCTTCTAAAGAATGAATATCAATGAATTTACCTGAATTAATTTGACGAGTTCGAATTTCGGCATATGTGGCTTTTTGAGCTTTTTTGTTGAATTTTAAGAAACAATTGAAGTCGTGTTTTACCTTTTCTCAAGAAAAAACTGTTGTGTGAAGCCCGTCCATCATCAGAAATAGAGGATGAATTTAATGTCGCGTTGGACTGAACCATAGAGACAAGGCAGTTGGAATCACGTCGCCTTGTGTCCTTGGCTTCTCCACTAAGATATTCATGTTCCTATGCAGCTGCATCACCAGGACAACCCGTCTTCTTCCTTCTTTTTGCAGCGCGGCTGTGGGCCATCAGTTGCCGCTACATCTCCATGAGTTTCATGGAACCAAATCATCAATAAGAGTTGTTGCTTTTAAATGAGATAGTTATTTTGAGACATTTTTTATGAGGTTAAAAATGTATTTGTGTAATTGAAAAGAAGTTTATTTTGGATTTCTTAATTTTGTATTAAATTTATAGGTCTAAAATTCTATTATAAATACCTCTCTTTCACACACTCTCAAATGCAACAATTTTTATTTTATCTACCTTCTTATATTTATTTCTTTTGCTCTTTTAAGAGCAATCGGTCAATTCTTTATGTGGAGCTTTGAGTTCAACTACTTATTGCAAAAAAGTTTGAGCTACACAACATTTGAGATGAGTTCATTGTATTTTGGATGTTACAAGGCTAGAGAAAGAATTGCTATACTGGTGGTTAATAAAGAAATACGCATCGCAGACGGCTTAAATTTTCTTAAAAAGAACGATATAGTTGTGTCTCAACCTAATTGTTTACGTGTTTGTTACTCCAATTTCTTCTATTATTTGTAATTTCTCCAACACTCTGCAGTTATATTGGATTCCAAATTGTTAACATTAAAACCGGGTCACCATGATTTTGATGAGCAAAATTTTTGTTAACACAAACAAACAATAATTGGCTCTAGTTCACATTTTCTCATAACAACAAAATGCTTTAATCATTACACTTTTTTTTTAATGTTCATCTCAAGTTATGAAACCCATAATTCATAAATAAAACTTTAAAAGCTAAATAGCAAAAGGCAAGGCCACATGTTGAGTTGTATAAATTTAGTAGGCTCCACATGAGCAGATGGATGGGTAATTTTTATTAGTTGTGTGCAGATTTTGGTGAAGCTGAGTAATTTCTATATGATGTTTTACAACAGTAGCTAGTTTCAGGAAAAAGATGGAATTGGGGAGTATCAGTTAAAAAGCTTTGCGTTTTACAAAAGGATCTCTCTGTATTCCAGCCAGAAACTTGAAGTTGAAGTGCAAACAGATTCAAAATCCCTTCTCTTCATCCTTTATCTTTTACTATTGATTTTGTCACTGCTTCTAGTTTGTTACAGCATGGAAATTGTGGAGGACTGCTCTCTAGTAGGTTCACTATGCACGTCTCAGGAATAAAAACTAAGCAAAATATTCCGCCCGTCTGATAACAATTTCATTTTTTATTTTTAGTTTTTAGAAATTATGTTTGTTTCCTATCTTCACCATTTCTCTAGTACGATTTTCACCTTTCTTGAAAGTATATTTTAATTCTGAGCAAAATTTCAAAAACAGAAACTAAGTTTTTGAAAACTACTCTTTTAATTTTTAAAATTTAGCTTAGATTTTGAAAATCTTTTGGAGTAGAGAATAAAAAAGAAAAAGAAATACAAAGGTGAAAATATTGTTTATAAGTTTAATTATTAAAAAAAAAAAAAAAAAAAAAAAAAAGGAAAAAAAAGAAAAAAAGAAAAATGGTTATCAAACATGACCTAAGAACCAACCAACCATATGGAGAAACAAGATTAGGTTCCGTGGGGTTTCCTCTGCTGTATGGCTTTAACCTCTTTTCCTTTCTTTGTGTGTGATGTCAACTTGTTTGGGTTCCTTCAGCAAACAAAAGAAATGAATTAAGATCTGTTGTGGATGGGATCTGATCCTCGCCGAACCCGTCTTTCTCTCGAGCGATTCGGATCGAACTTGTTGTTTCGTGGTACAGAATTTGTTTTGGTGTTCATTTCCTGTGTCCTGGAGTGTTCAAGAATGTGGCGGCTTGGAGTCAGAGGAAGAAGGTGAACGGTTCTGAAAGCAGAAGCTTCATGATGAGGTTGAAGGGCCAAAAGTGCAACACAGATGAGAAGGACAACAAGTACTCTGTGAATACTGAAAACCATGGCTTCTAACAATAAAACAATGAAGAAAACAGAAAATTAGAGAAGAGATAGAGAGAAATGTTGGTTGATTATTCCTGTAGTAGACACACAAGGGTGTTATTTATGTATCATTGGCTTTAAAGCATAAAGCTGGTGTTGGGCCCTCAAGAACATCAACACCGAGTTTAGATCCATTCAAATCATAAGCCTGTAAATCTAAGGCTGTTATCCAAGAATCTTACAAGGATGAATAAAGGTGTTTCTTGGAACAATAATGCCTCTTAGAAGCCAAGCATCTTTTTTTTAGCTATTATTTTTATTTTCCCCCTCATATCTCTATCTATTCCCCTCTTTTATCCACTCCAAAAATGCCAAATCAAATCACCCTCCTCAACACACCATATTTCCATCCCACCAACACACCATCCATATCAATATAATATATCTATTTAGATTAAATAACTTTTGTGCAGAAAACTATCCCAACAACATGGCAGGAATTTTTCTTTCTACTTCAGGGCCCCACTTGGAATCTTAAACACTGTAACTAGCTAATTAACTTATTAATTAGGTTCGATTTCTCACTATAGTTAGTGTCAAAACCATAAAATAGAATCTATATGTGGTTACATTTTTTTTTTTTTGCACGGCTATTATTTTAATTTAACCTTCCTTTGCTATTAAGAAAAGGAGGATTATTGATTCAAATGGGAGTGAGAGAGAAAGAAGTATTTAGGAGGGCAGAGGAGAAGAAATGGGCCAACCATAAAACTAGTATTATATTTATAATACACATACACAACAACAGTGGCAAAGAAAAAAGAAAAAAAGAAGAGGGGAACAGTTCAGCCCCCAAAAGAATAGTTGCGAAAAGAAACAAAATGGTTGCTTTTCTGGCCATTCTAAGATCTCCTTCCGTAGTTCCACTTTTGAATTCCAAGCTCTCTTCCCTATGCAAGAAAAAAAAAACTCTGTTCATTGTTTGTTAAATGAAATTTCTTTATGGTTTTTTTTTTTTTTTTTGTGTAAATTATTCATTTGAGTTGCTTAAGTTATTAATATTTAAATTTCCTTGAGTTTGGATAAAGTTTGAATTTTAGTCCCTATGACTTTAAGGTTTTAATTTAATCCCTATAATTTTGTTAAACTTCACATAAATCGTCTCTATCTTTATTATATTGATAATTTTTTTTTCACACAGTAAATTTTTATTTGAGTAATTAGGTGAGTTTTATGTATTAAGGTGTATAATTAAGTAAAAAATGTAAGAAAATATGTGGATTCTTAAGTGGGTAAAACAAATTTTATGAAGAATTCATGAGATTTAACCAAACCATAGAGATCACACTGAAGCTTTTTAAATCGTAGGGACGGAATTGAAGTTAAACCCAAAACCATGTAGACTAAATTAAAACTTTTAAAATTATAGGACTAAATTATAACTTTATCCAAACCATAAAGACTAAATATATAATTTAACCTCAAAACTTCAATTTAATGTTTATTTCTTTGGACTCATCCCTCTCAGTATTAAATTTCTATCGAGGTTGGTATATCCATTGATATTCATCAAACTTGATAAATGATCCTATTTCTATATATTGTGAAAAATCCACAAAAAAAAAACAAAAAAATATGTCTATTTCCATCAACATTTATAAAATTGAGACCTCCATACTTTTGTCCACATCTACATTTAAAACCTTATTCTTCACACATCGTGCCTCTCTCTTGTATAGTGAAATTTTATCTCGCTCTTGAATTAGAAGTTAGAACCATCGTTTTCTTTTATATAATTTATTAGTTAACCATTTTCATAGTGGTTGATACCACATGCAAGTTGGAACATTCTAAAGCACAAGTTCGAGCGCCTTTGTTCAAAATTTAGTGGCATAGTGATGGTGGCTGCCTCCAAACCAGGGCTGACTGGACAATGTCCAACCACAAACTGTATGCTTTGAGATTGGATGTTATGCTTATGTGTGTGTTGTTAAAATTATACTCTCTCCTGCTTTGCTTTTTCATTCTCCAATTAAAAGCAAGAGTTAAAATGAGATGTTGCTTTCTGGTCTGCATTTCTCTCCATATGTGGTTTTAAACTTACTTTTCTGGTTGCCTCCCACATCTAATCATAATCCCCATCATTATTACATTATTCTCCCTCACTTTTGAATCACTAAAAAAATTTCAATTATCTTTTCCACTTTTATTATTTTTTCTTCCTTTTTTCCCTATTATTTAAATGAGCATTGAATTTAAATTTAGAATTTCGTTGAAAAGAAATAAATTACTAGAACTTGTATCATAATTTTGATTTACTTTGGAATTTATTGGATTTTAGTCCATTTGTACTAATTTCAATCAATCTTAAAATTAGTCCCTACCTTTAGTTTATGGTTAACTTTTGCTAAAAAAAATTTACTCCCTATAAGTCTTCACTCTAAAAATTTGGTCCATATATTAACATTGTAACGTTTCTTAAATGAAATTATCCTTATTATTATGCTAAGTTAGATCAAATGAACTTTAATTTAATGTTGACATTTATTTTAAGATTTGTCAAAAGTAGAGAGATTGAATTCAGACATTTAAAAATATAGAGACTAAAATTGAATAAGTAGCTATGTACAAAGATCAAAATGACTTTATGTCAAAAAAAAAAAAAAGACCAAAATGGCTTAAATGCTTTAATTTGAATGTCAGATTATTTATTTTCTTTTAGAATTTAGTTTCCATTATACAACATAACATTAAATGGATATTTGAAAAACGAAAAAAAAAAAAATTAACGACATTGAGTGTTAATTGTGAAAGATGATGATTCAAATATTGTCCCACATTGGCTAGAAATAGGAGAGATCCATGGTATATAAGTGAGAACAACTATCTCCATTGGTATGAGGCCTTTTGGGGTGAACCAAAAGCAAAATCATGAGAGTTTATGCCAAAGTGGACAATATCATACCATTGTGGAGATATTTGAGGTGTTGTCTTCCTTAACAAGTGGTATCAGAGCCATGGTCGGAATCTAGTTGTGTCGGGAAATCTCAAACAAAATTAGTGGAGCCTCACAACCACAACCATTACCACAACCCAGTTGTGTCAGGTTGGGAATGCAACATTGTCCCACATTGGCTAGAAATAGGCCTAGTTGTGTCAGGTTGGGAATGCAAACATTGTCCCACATTGACTAGAAATAGGAGAGATCCATGGTATATAAGTGAGAACAACTATCTCCATTGGTATGAGGCCTTTTGGGGTGAACCAAAAGCAAAACCTTGAGGGTTTATGCCCAAAGTGGACAATATCATACCATTGTGAAGATATTTGGGGTGTTGTCCTCCTTAGTTCTCAGGGAGGCATGTCACTCGAAGTAAGTTCAAACAATGTTCAAACTTTGTTCGTGTGACTGCTTTTGTCATCATATTTGCTGCGTTTTCTTGGGTCTTTATTTTCTGTATTTTGACAATCCCTTTTTCTACTATGTCTCAGATAAAGTGAAGCTTGACATCCACATGTTTAGATCTTTCATGAAATTGCTGATTTTTGGTCAAGTGGATTGCACTTTGATTGTCACAATGTATCATCTCTTCCTTTTGTTTGTATCCTAATTCCTCTATCAACTCTTTTAGCCAAATTGCTTCCTTCACAGCTTTTGAGGCTGCTATGAATTCTGCTTCAGTTGTAGATAATGCTACCACAGATGGTAAGCTTGATTTCCAACTGATTGTGTTCCCTCCAAATATGAAAGTATAGCCTGTTGGTGACCTTCTTTTATCTAGGTCACCTGCAAAGTCAGAATCAACATAACCTTCTAATTCCATCTTTGTCAAATAAGGATGTTTATACAATAACCCCTTTCTTGTAGTTCCAACCAAGTACTTAAATACCCACTTGGTTGCTTCCCAATGGTTTTTCCCAGGGTTTCCCATATATTGACTGATTAAGCTACAACAGTGACCTAAATCAGGTATAGAACAGACCATTAGGTACATTAAGCTTCCTGTGGCGCTTGCATAGGAAATTTTATTCATCTGCTCTCTTTCTTCTATACTTCCAGGTGAAAACTTTGTTGAAATTTTAAAATGTTGAGCCAAGGGGGTACTTACTGGTTTGGCCTCAGACATATTAAATTTCTTTAGGATTTTATCTATATAAGAGCTTTGACACACAAAGAGCTCAC
>JAOANK020000049.1:2551954-2568891 GCA_026257165.2 Telfairia occidentalis | reverse complement strand
TTATTGGCACAGTTGAGTAATTGAGTTGCCACCTTTAAATGTAGTTTATTTGCCTATAATATTAAATTTATCAGGTTTTTTTTTAGTTCAATATTTGTGGAAGTGGGGATCGAATCATCAACCTCTGCGATGGTAGTACATGTCTTTATCTACTAAATTATGCTCGGATTGACATTAAATTTATTAGGTTGTTAGCTATGTTTGTGTATGAAAAATATATATATATATATATATCATAATGTAAGGTTTTTTTTTTGTAACCTCCTCTATCTCGGACGTTTTTGGTTTTGAATTCAACAACATATAAGGTAGGAATTAAATTTGCCTTTTGAAAATGGACACCAATCCCAAATCTCATATATAAAAAGTGTTTTTTTGTTTTTCATTATTATTTTTTAGATTTAAAACCTATATATATATATATTTTTTTTTTGTTTGAATTCTTAAAACCTAGATTTATAAAACCATCACAAAGAGAGAAATAGTTTTTTTTTTTTAATTGAACAACATATAATGATGAAAATTTGAACTTACGATCTTTTGATTGAGGGTATATGATTTAAGACTGGACACATTTTAAATGAGTGAACTCTAGCCTTTTGTGGTGAAAATATATTTCTCAATTGAAGTTATAACTATCAAAGTTCAAGAGAGTTTTTTAGTTAAACGTAGAAATTCGAAATTATGACTTTTTGATCGTTAAACAATGCTCGGATTCTTAACTCGAGAGAGTTTATATTTGCAACATTCATGGAAGAGAGTGATACTAAATATATAAATTATGTGATACAGAAAACAAAACGAAGAAGCCTTCTTCGTTGGAGCCATATTCATATTTTTCATGTCCTCGCGATCTCAACATGATCGTCAGATATTGAATTCGAACCAATAAAAAAGAAACAAACAAAACTAAAACGCCTTTGCAAAATCCTTCATCAAGGCACGATTATCCTTAGCAAAATCGGCGAACTCTTCGAACGAAATGAAGCCATCGCCATCCTTATCAATGGCATCCATCATCCGTTTGGCGTCCTCAGAGCTCACTCCGAATCCGTTCAACGCATCTCCAAGCTCCGCCGCCGAGATCTTCCCGTCGCCGTTCGCGTCGAATCGCTTGAAAATGCGCTCGCACTCCCCTGGGTTTTCGCCACTCTCCGCCATCTCTACACCTTAATTTCTGCAATTTACTTACGCCTTCCTCCTCCCTCCTCCTTTAATAATCCCCGACTTTGCCCTAAATTATTGCCATTCGAACCACCTGGTGTCGTCTCCGTGTTCTTCGAAATTGTTGCCCTAAACTCAACTGATTTTTGCTCAACTTAGGGTTACCAGATTTGTATACTATTTGCTTCACATGCAAATGGCGACACGTTCTTGATCCCAAGAGTTTCTCGGATCGCTTCATGATTTTCTTGTATGTAAACTTTTTACTTCTTTTTAGAAAAATGTTCCAAGTTTTTGGGGGTGATTTTACTATATTTAACTCCTAATTATTCTACTTTTTTAATTGCATGATTTCACACATATATTTAAATTACTTTTTTTCTTACTTTCGTTAAAGTATAAATTTTTGTCTCTAGGCGTAATAAGTTGATTTGGGTTGATAAATATTTAGTCAATTTAAGTAGGAAAAAAAAACTTACAAAACTTACACTGAAATTGTCTTTCACACTTGTTTACTAGGTGTATTTAGAAGTGATTTTAAAATACCCCAAATCACTTTTGTTATGTCAAAATATAGGTAATTTTTTTCAATTTTATTATGGCAAAAGTAATTTTAGCCCTCCTAAAATCACTTCCGACCAAAAGTCAAAAGTTTAAATCTTTATTCTCTGAATTATAAAAAAAAAAAAATTAATCTTTATTCTCACGTATGGTTGAACTATCAACCAAAAAAAAAAAAACAAAAAAATAAATATATCTAACTCAATTGTCAAGGTCTGTATTTCTATATCGAATATATATATATATATAGTGAAATATTACTTATATTACTTCGTACACAATCCACTTTAATAAAATTTGATAATTGAACCTTGTTCTTTTCTTGTACCATCTAAAATTTAATAATTTGCCATATTATTGAGTTGTTTCATTACCATAAATGACTGAGACATGATCATTTCAAATACAATGGAAGATCCAATCTACTGAACCAACAACAGCCTCACAAACTGCTAAACCATATCTTACAGCTGCAATAATTGAGAGAAAATAAAATCTGACCAAAATTTGTGGAAATTATACATACAGATCTAGATAGATAAACAGAGACTTAGGGCACAGTTTTGAAGATTGCATTCAATACAGTGTCTTTGTTTGGCAAAGCAGGGATGGCCCCTCTCTCCATAACAGTCAATGCACCACAAGCATTGGCAAACAGGAGAGCATCTCTTAGTCTGTCCTCTTTCTACAAGGTTCAAAAACAGACACACAAACTGTTATTTCACTTGCCACCCTTCATGACAATAATTTTTTAAATAAATAAGGTTCTAGACACTTCAAAAATCCTGCAGAAAAAAGAGAAACATACAAAACAAACCCTCTCAATAAGCATAAATTTCTCTTCTTCACCATGTTCTAAACCGACTTTGAATGTAAGATACTGCAATTCAGGGGTACAGGTCAAAAACCGGAAAAAACTTAGTCGGTTCGGCTAGTTTGAATTATTTTACATCGAACAAGGAAGTCTAATTGATAATCATAAACTAGCATCTGACTCATGCCATGCTACCCTCTCTATATCATAATCCAATCTCTTGTTCTTTAGAGTCGCAGTTGTATAGTATATATTTAAAAATTAAATATATTCTAACCTATTAACTTAAGCTTTTTGATTTTGTAATAGTTTTACTTAGTATCAAAGCTGTAGGCCCTATTTGAATCCGTACATTGTCATTGAGTTTAGAGGTGGTGGTTTAACACTCTGTCACCTTCACGAAAAGTGCCCGAAAAGGAAATTCAGCCGTTCAAAACATTGGAAGGATGTTCATTAGAGGGGCTAAAAAATCAATTAAGAGGTGGCCATGAACTCTTCAAAATATACAGAGTTTTTCAATTCTGAAATGGTACCTGAAGCAAAGAGAGGTCAGTGGCTAGCTGTGACAAAATGCCAGCAACAAAAGCATCCCCTGCACCAGTGGTGTCAACTGCATCCACCTTTAGGCCCTTCACTCTTCCACTGAATTCCTGCATAACACATATCGCTTGTATTTTTAATTCAAGTATTCGTTTAGGTCTATGCTTGAGAGCATCCCCTGCACCAGTGGTGTCAACTGCATCCACCTCTTTAGTGCTTTGGCAAAGATGGATCTCTTGAGACCATCTCCAATTATTAAAAACAAAAAAATGGATCTCTGCCAAAGCACTAAACTGGAAGATGGTCTTTTTAGTGCTTTGGCAAAGATGTAATGGTGAGATTGCTAACTAACAGCATCTCTAAAGATGGATCTAGCTCCTTATGCCCACATTGGTATAGTACTTTCCACTCTGGGGTTAAAGTCCACTTAGATTTACTTTTTTGCACCCTATCCAAAATTTCTCAGGTTAATGAGGATATTGTACTTTTACATATACCAATGTTTTTCCTCACTCCTAGTCCAAACTAATGTAGGATTTTGGTAGTATCATAACAATCCTCCCCTCGAACAAAATTATTAGGAATATCATTAAGATAGATGTTAGAAATATCATTTGGATGCAAAAGGTACTAGTCATATGACACCAATTTTTTATTTGGCATAAAAGAATTCTATCCATATGGCTAAGTCTCGGACGTAGCTCTTATATACACTTGTTAGGAAAAGAAGTTCAACTTCATCTCTCCATATTAGAATGATCTCGTTCACTTTGAATCCAACCTCATATAGATTTATTATAGACTCCATCCCTAAGGGCTTTATGCCAATAAAAATGTTGTTCTAACTAATAAATCCATGATTTTCCTCACTTCTAATCGGTCAAAGACTTCACTCGCACTCTTAACAAAGAATGGATGGCATTTCCCTTAAATACGAGACAAAAAGGAATCTAAAAGGATTGGAGAAAGAGAAAATGTACTTAGTTTGTAATTGATTGGTTTAGTTTTCTCGAGTTATTGTTGAACTAGATGGAAATAAAACAAATCACTCAAAATAAATTTTGGTCGTAAATAACCAAATTAAACTTCCATGATAGAAACAATATAAAGTGCAGCATCGGCTCATATTTTAAATTTTAGATGTTTAGTTCCTTGGTTTTGAAAAAAAAAAAAGATCTTCGTACAAGTAGTCTGTATCTCACCTTGGTATAATACCTACAACCACCAGGACCTTCAGTGACCAGAAGTAATTTAAGATTTGGATGAAACAGTTTACGAACAACAGCATCGTCAAATGGATCTTCTCCTCTTGTCAGAAAATTAATCTCTTCTTCACTTATCTGCAAGTGTACAATGCAATATATATGTCAGCTTTCCCTTTTTTTTTTTATTTAATTTGAAATCTGATTCATAAATGTGGATTGACCAGACAGGTTATGCCCACAGATCTACATTTCAATAATGGGTTATCTTGATAATTTCATGGAAAAAATAAATAAATTATAACTACCTTAATAATATCAGCAATATCCCATATGCTTAGAATCCCTTCTATGGCACTCTCTGCAGAAGGCCACAGAGGAAGCCTCAAGTTAGGATCATATGAAAGAACTGCACCAGCATCTTTTGCAGCTTTTGCTGCAGCAATGTGAGCAGACTTGCATGGTTCAGTAATAAGACTTATCGAACCATAATGGAAGATCTTTGCCTGAAAAAGAGATGGTAAAGATGGTAAAGAAGATCAAATAAAAGCTTCCAACAAAACAACCAAGATATGGAAATAAAAGGTAATGTAAAAATACGTATAAAAGAGTATATATGCCCTAATCTATCCGTTTTAACTTTTAGACTTTGTGATTGTTTAACATGGTATTAAAAATAAGGTTCTAAATTCGAACCCTTGTAACTTCATTTCTTCCCCAATGAATTGCTAATCACTTGTTGGATCTTATGATAATTTTCAAACATACAAGTGAGGGGCATATTAAAAATATGTACAAAAGATTAAATATACCCTAACCTCTATCCATTTAAGTTTCTGGGGTTAGTGGTAGTTTAAGATATAGAGCTTTGGATATTAAACAAACTATAATTACTCTTACACAATTGCAGAAAACTACTGCATGTTCTGCTTTGCTCTGATCTGTAAATTTTACCTTCATAAATCATTCTTACCTTCCTGATTAAATCATAATTGAGCTCAGATTCTTGAAGTAACATGTCAGCACTAGGGTTTCGGTAAAACATGAACTCACGTTCCCCATCATTTCTCAAAGTAACAAATGCTAAAGCAGTTCGTGCACCAGGATCAAACAGCATCCCTTCATTGTTCACATTGTTTTCCTTCAATATATCAGCAAGCATGTAACCAAATTCATCTGCACCAACCTGTGAATGTTGTTAAGAAAATCTTAAGAAACTGTGCACGGGAAGAAGTATCTTCCTTTCATTATTTCATTCATTTCTCCCGATGTAGAAGTACCATATGGCAACAAGTGAGCATCAATATGGAAAACTGAAAAAATAAATCCGACCAAATAAATTAGTTTGGCAGCAAAATATTAAAAGCTTGATTCCTCCTCCAAAACTAAATGTACCTTCTATTTATCCAAAAAGTAATAAAGAATATCAGATTATGTTTATTAAAGCAACCATGATAGGCTGCTGTGACATTCGATGTGCCATAAGCAGCAAAATACCAATGATATCGAGGCTGTTATGTTATACTTCATATTCTGTACTTCAATAGATGACCTTAGGTTGACCACAGATTAAAGTCACTAGTGGGAAAGTCAAATACAATATTGTAGGATCAAGTGGTTGTCCTACAGGATTGGTCAAGCCGTCAAGGTGTACTCATCTAAAAACTATGAAAAATATTTATTTGAATAGACCATGAATGACAATTGAATTGTTTGCATATATTTATCATATTACCTTGCCTATAAAAGCAGACGAGCCACCAAGACGAGCTATGCCAACAGCAACATTAGCAGGAGCACCACCTGGAGCCTTTTTAAATGCAGGTGCCTCAGCTAATGATAGTCCACTAGTAGTAGGGACAAAATCAATCAACATTTCTCCAAAACAAACTACAAGAGATGAATCATTTGACTCTGGCAAACCACCATCTCCAGAAAATGCTTTCACTAAAAGTAAAAAAGTAGAAGGTTTCAGCTCATGCAGTTTCCAGGTTATGCTATATTTAATCTTTTCAATATACTCTCAACACTCCCCTCACTTGTAAGCTCATAAAAATTAGTATGAAACCCGACGAATGGACTAACAATATTAATTGGGAAGGAAATGACATTGTATGGATTTAAACACGAGCCCTGGCCTGGCTAATGGGTAAGGGTATATTTAATCTTTTTTATACATTGTTTAGCATGCAAAGAGCATGAAAAGTGTAGTACTAACACTTCTCGTCCAATTTATATTTGACACAGGTAAATAAATGGTTCACTTTCCCAATTTAATTCCACAGCATTTCTATTTCATTTCATAATTCACAGATTGAATAATGATAGGGCTTTCGTGGCAAATTTCAGTTCGTCTTCGATCTTCAAAGTTACAAAAACGAACTTCAATCTCATTCATTCCGTTACATTAATTCTTAACACTATTCCCAAGTCTTTACGTGTGAACTCACTTATACCACATGGACCAAATGACCACAAAGAGAAAATCCCATATAAAGAAAAACTTAACATAATTGGAACCCGACATTTCTTCTCCAATAATATACAATTTCACGAATTAACGCTGCATACAAGCTTGGCTTGACATAGCTACTCGAGAGAGAGAAGAAGAAAAAACAGGCAGAAGCCATTACAAATCAAATCCAACAATCGATTACAGAGGAGTCTACCTTTCACTTTCAAACGGGACTCAGAGACTACACGGAGCCGCGAAAACCCAGATGATTTCACCGCCCATTGCTTGTGTCTCAACGATTCATGAGCAACAGTAGGAACACCATAGAAGCCGAATGCGCCTGAATGAAGGGCCATCGACCCAAAACAGATGCAAAACAAGCTCGACCAACTGTGAAAACTTTAATGTAAGTGTAAAACAGTGGATCGGTGAAACTTAAAACACAACAATTTCCGGTTAATTCCCGGTTAAGGGGTTCAAAGCGAGTGATTGGGGGTTCCAGAAGAGGGTGATTATGAAATGGGTCGGTAGGAAACTGAAGAAGAAGGTGAAATTGTGGTTTGGAGTGAGGAAACGGAGTTGCAGAGATGCAATGGCGTTGGAAGAGGGGTAGTGTTTAGCGGAAAAAGCGATGGGAAGTTGCGTAGTGTATCGTTTGTCGTCAACTTTGGTGGGTGCTCTTTGGACGGCAGAATCAAGTTCTGTTTCAGGTGACATGTGGATTAGAAAACTGATGCTTATTAGTTATTTCGTCATTAATTTGTGTTTAACTGTTTTTTTTAGTTGAATAGCATTACTGGAAATTTAATTTAGGCATCTTTTAGTCAAAAGATAAATATTTTAAACAACCAATGGCTTTTTATCACTTGCAAAGTTACAAAGTTCGAATAGATTTTAGAGTGTGTTTGATAATTCTTAAAGGTCTTTTTAAAATAAGTAATCAAAAATATTATTTATTGTCACTAAATATGTGTTTTAGTTCATATAGTATTTGTCTTTTCAATTTAGTCTCAATTGTTTAAAGACTTCCATTTTCATCCACGTGGTTTTAACATTTTTTAACTATGATGCAATGATGCTCATTAGTTATTTCGTCATTAATTTGTGTTTAACTTTTGTACTAAAAAAAACCTATACCGTTTTATATTGATAAATGTTAAATTTAGATGATAAATTATATATCATAGTACTTATTGAGTTCAACAAAAAAATAAAAAATAAAATTAGAGGATAAATTAGATCACTTAAAAGAGAACAATTAACAAAATTTTCTTCAACTTCTTACAAATTTTAGAGATAAATTATAGACTTTTCAACTCTTAAATGGTCTAATTTTTCCTTTAAAATATTTTGTCAACTATCATACATTGCAATTTACCATCAACCACTTTTAATGCCCACTAACAAAAAATGGTATAGTTAGAAAATTAAAAAATGCAAATGATTAACTCAATACTAATTAAATAATAAGAACAAAATTGAAAAAAATACTAAACACCAACACTAAAATGTAATGGTGCAAAATAAGAATAGGCATGGTAAAAAAAATGTAATTAAAAAAAGAACACACATTGTACTTGCTCGAACTATACAAAAATTATACTATATCACATTTAACGCATAGATGACGTGACTTTAGATGCATGTTTATAATATGTTGACATGTACATATATTTAAAGGAGAAATATGTAGTGCTTACTTTGTTTATTCAAGTTAAGTAAAATTTTACCTAACTAATTTGTTACTATCTTCACACCTTACATCATTTTGAAATTAATGTTGATATGACTTGAACGAAAGTAATGTCCATAGTATCGTCTACTCCTATTTTTTATGAGTCATCTAACACATTTATGAATGTACGAGAGCACACACTATTTAAGACTCGTTCATCGTGAAAAGTAGTTAAACTAACCAACGATAATTTAACCTAGTTTAGTATTATTATTTTTGTAGTTTAACAACATCTGAGAGTGAGAATTCGAACAAATGACATTTTGGTAGGAAAACTAAACCTTAACTAGTTGAGTTATGCACAAGTTACAACATAATTTCATATGAATGTCGACTAAAATGAAGAAAAATGAGCCTAAAAAAATCGATTAAAGTAATGGGTATTACATATGCCCATCCATTAAAGTTTTCCACTCACTCTAACATATAATAATGTGTCTTCAAATATCTACCAAATTGAGTATAGCTTAACTAGTTAAAACATATTTTATTGATCAAAAGGTCTTGAGTTCAAATTCTTACCCCTACATGTTATTGTCAAATTTTATTCTAAACTTTTAACTTCATCTTAGTAAACTTTTTAAATTCTCACTAAGTTCATAAACGAGTGGAGATATAAATTCTAATTTTTTGGTAATTTTTTTTTTGTTTGTAAGGTCAACAATCAACCTCTAACAATTTGGCCGATGATAAATTAAACCAACAGGTTAGTGATAAGTATGCTGAAGCCTAACTTCATTTATTTATTAGGTCTTGCGAAGGATAAAAAACCCTTTATCTTCCATTAACAGGCGAGCGAGGGAAAACATCCGGTGGCATTCATTCATCGGCTCAACTTTTTCAATTTCACCGTATTTTTCGTTTTCCCATTTGTTTTCTTCGAGCTCCTCTGTGCATTTCTCTCGATCATAGCGGACAATGGTGGAAAATTCCCGAGCAACTGAAGCAGATGCTCAGCAACAACGGTCATGTCCACCGGGCTCAGCTCCGGCTGTTGTTCCAGCTCCTATTCCGCTAAAAAACTCTGATACTCGTCAGCCCGATGCAGATATTCGTCCTCCATCTGTTTTACCGGACGCAATTCTAATTATGAGTGCGGCTCCGGCGCCGGTTCCATCCCCGAATACGACCGATTCGACTCGTAAGTCTTTGATATTGTTGCGTGTGATATTTATTTAGATATGTTTTTTCTGTTGGTGTTTAATGCGTTTTGAACAAGCTTGATTGATGTAGTATTTTTGTTTGATCAAATGCCGTTACATTAGATAGATTTCTTCAACATTTTCTGCATCAAGATTTCTAGCTGTTGTTTTGTATTTGAGAGAGAAGCAGTTGCGTGTCATTTGTGGATGTTTTTTTTTTGTTTTCTTTTTTACGTTCTGAGGATTCAATATTAAGCTGCTATTTTCGACCCTCATTTTCTTTTCATAACCTTTGGACGGTAGATTCTCTTGCAAATCACAATACTGGCCAGTTGGGTGGTGATGATCTAGCTATTACTCATTGTTAGGTTAAAAAAATTTAGACGGGAAATTCTCTAAAAGAAATTTTCATGTGGTTCTTAGAATTTATTCACTGCCACTTCTCTCAAGGCTGGTAGTTGTATTTCCTACACTGTTTCAACATTCTCTGGTGTGCCTGTGGAGAGATGGAGAGACTAAGGACTAGTCGCTTCAGGCATTTGTTGGTTTTCATTGGACCAACGAAACAAACCTAAACTTCTGTGGGGGAATATTTCCACAACTCTCTGTTGGAACGTGCCAAATAGGATGCTTCCTTTGGCAAACCAGTTTTTTGACAGTCCTACCTATTGTAGAGTTGATTTGATAGTACGGAAGATAATTGGGGGGATTTTTGGGATTCTGCTAATTTTAATTTTTTCCTTTGGTCTTTTGCATCTCTTGTGATTTTCTCGATTTCTTCTACTTTCTATGATTACAAATGATAGGAGCCTTTTCTTGTAATTTATTTTGCTAGGTCTGCATCTCGGTCTAGCCTATGTTTTTGTATGGCCTTTTTGTCCCTCCATTCCGCTTAATGAAAGTGGTTCTTTTAGTAAAACAGAAAAGAGAGAAGACTTAGTCGTTTACTGAAGTGGAGAGTTTTGCAATCTCCTCGTTGGACTTGTTTGGATACTTATTTCATCTGAAATTGCTAATTGAAGAATTTTGTAACCTCCTCCAACTGTAGGAGTGGACTCTTCTTATGTTCCCCCTTTCTCGTTTGGGCTGTAATTTTGTGATTTATATTTTCATCTAGTTCCTTATTGAAAAGAAAGGCTCCCCACGGTTCTATTATGAAGAATTGTTCCCTGGTGGGTCTACGTTTTCGTAATAAAAATGTAGAAGAAATCAATGTTATGTTTTTTTTTCCCTCTTGGTTTTGCAGAACCCTTCCTATACAAGAATCACTTGCATGAGTATACTCAAAAGTCAAGGATCCCATTACCCGTGTATCAGACTGTTAACGAAGGATCCCTAAGTGTACCTAAATATAGGTCAACCGTCTTGGTTGATGAGGTATATTATGTGTCTCCTAATACATTCCGTAATCGAAGGGGAGCTGAACAAGATGCTGCAAGAACTGCCCTTGAGTTCATATCAAAAAAGACAAAGGATGATGGCCGTCTTCTCCTTCATGAGGTATGACTTATATAGTGAGATTGAAACTAGGTTTTTACTTTTTGGTATGTTTTTGACTGCTTGTTTAGTTGATTAAAGATGGAATTATATGATGAGATTTCCTACGTAGGGTTTTTTTTTTTCTCTCCCTGTTACAAACGAGAGTTCCTGCATAGAAATTAATTACTTATTTGAAGCAAAAAGAAGCAGTAACTTCAATCTGATATTGTTTGTTCTGATGAAGTGATCTTAGGAATAAATGAATGTAATCACTTTAGTTCTGTATGATTTCTCAAAGACATTCTCTAAAATTGGAATTTATCTGATTGACCTTAGTAATAAGACGTTTAGTTTGTTGGAATAAGAAGTTTGGAAATGAGACCGTTGGGAATTGATCGCTAGAAAGTGGATGTTTTTTTTTGTAGTTCATAGGAGTAGGTTTCAAATGTTTAAGAATGAAAGATAGTGCTTCAGGCGTGAGAGTGAATTTATAGAATTGATCTGGATTTTTATTTATTTGGTATAAGAGAATCTAGAGAAGTGAAGGATGGTGCTCTCTCTCGCTCTTGCTCATGCTCTCAGCCCCTCCCCTCTGAAACCCAAACTCCATCCATCTCTCTGTCAATGCCTCTACACAGTATATCCTCAACACCCTTCCCACCACCTTCTTCTCCGACCTCATGGCGGTGCCGCGTTTTATTGCCCTTGATTAATTTCGTTCAATCATATGTCTCACCATTAGGTTTCTGGAAATGCATTGAATAAGTGAGGACCTTAAAGACTAACTTGGAGCTTTTTTCCTTAGGAAAGATAATGAAATGTAAGTTACTTATATTCTTTCTCTCACCATTTCTATAATCTTCTCATAAAAAAAATTCTACCATCTTTAATTCCATACAATTCTCAGACCTGTTGTAGTTTTTGAATTTTATACATTTCCTAAAATGGGTTTGAGATTATTCTTTTTCTCCTACATCTTCATGTTGTTTAATCAAAAATAAATAATGATAAAGTTGTTCATGGGGATTAATAATAGGAAGTAAAATGGAGTATTCAATATTCTTGTTGGAATATATTTATTTCTCTAATTCCATGTGCGTTCTAGGGAGATATTAGCTATTAAGTTCTGCATTCTGATCCAGACTGAAGTCAAATTGTAATAAAAAGGGACACAGAAACAACCCTGGGCCAGGGGTCAAGAAACCCCCTTCCTGAAAGAACTACAATATAAGAGCCTTCCAATCATGCAAGGCTATGGTGACAAAAGAATTTTGTGTGACCATGAGGAAGTATTTCGTATGCTAGAACAAGATAATTCTTATGAGGACTTGTTATTTTCGATAATCTTTTGATTCCTTCCAAATATGTCAAAGAAGTGCTCTAGCCACATTCTAATCCTCTTCAATTACAGTGTTTCTTATAATCCTAGCTGTAGTTTCTCTTCTACAGTTCTACTTCATTCTTCACAGCACTTCATAATGCTTCCCTACACTAAGGTGATCTCCACCTTCAGCCAAAGATTAAGATCACTAGCATTATCATTTAATTAGGTGTTTCTCTGCTTTATAATTCAATTAGCTTTTAAGGCAATATTTTTCGCACCCTCATAATTTTAATTATGCATTTATTTATGATTTGATTGGTCTTCAAAAGTCCAGAATTTTTGTTTAGGCTATATTATGATATCAAGTACTAGAAACTTCACTAATGTACTTAATTTGGATATGCTGAAAAGAAAACATATGTATATATATATACATATGTTCGGTGGTAGTACTTTTTATGGTCATATCTAATATACAAATTTTGTCTTTTGTTCCTTTTTCAGGATTTGATGTTTTGTAAGTCCATTTTGTCTGAATATAAAGACAAAATGAATTTAAAAAGACCCATGTACACATCTAATCAGCATAAAGGCTCATTTCCAGTCTTTCAATCGACCTTGGTTTTTGATGGTGTGGTTTATACTAGCGATGTTAGTAGGAGTAAGAAAGAGGCAGAGCAATTGGCAGCACGTGCTGCTATTCTTTCACTTCTTGGTATTTAATTGTTGCAAGCTAATAGTTCTGAACTAATCCAAAATGCGTGGTGCCTTGTCAAATTAAGTTAATATTTTTTTAATAGGTGATGCAGGAAATCCTAAATCACAAGAAACTCTTTCCAAAATCATCGCATCTAAAGTCAGACTCCATGCAACGTTGCAAAAGGTTAAAGATTTACATCCTTCGCAAATTCAACCCAAACCCATGTCTGATAACACAGAGCAACATGTTGGAATGACAGTTAATGAAGATAAAGAAGTCAAAGATGCTAGTTTGGTCAATGGAGAGCTATCTGGTGCAATTTCAGAGGTTCCTCGAACAATATCTCACTTTCGACCTGAATTTAGATCAACAAAACCAGAAGCATCATTCCCTCCAGGGAAACTCCCAATAGAATTTGTGCCTTCAACTTTAGAGGAACCTGTAGGTGATCAATCAACTGGGTCTAAAAAGCGGTCTAAGAACAAGAAGAAGGCACATAAGAAATTGTGTGTGGGAAACCAGTAAGTCTTCCTCCACGATTTATTCATGAAACTACACGTAACTTCATAATGTATCTTCTCGTTGGTTGCCTGTTCTTTTTTTGTAATTATCAAAGTTCACGATTTACAGTTTAAAACTCCGATATGCACTTGTTTATGGTTTAGGGTATTAAATAGTCGATATCAGTAGCACCTTGATAAATGTTTAGTCTCGTTACAACTAGAGCTCCTCACAATTTGCACATTCATATCATGGAGATGAAAGAAGTGGTTGAAATTTCTGTAGTAAAACTACTAAGCTGCAATTTTCTTTGAATTAAAAGGTGAGTTTATTTATGATTTTCACTCTTTTGAAGTGATTGATATTTGATCTTAAGGTGAAATTTTGATTTAAGTAATGCACCTAATATTTTGCAATATCTTACAACTTTCTTAATACTCAATCTAGTATGAAATGATAGTTGTTGACTGGTCAAGATTTATGTAACTTAGTCTGGATGCCCTTTATTGTTGAAATTTTAAATGAACTGAGGGGACCTAAACTACTTGCTTTTGTGTATGATATGAATCACATGGTTAGTAAATGAAATCATATATGTGATAAGTTGAAGGGAAGTTATTATTGTTTTGAGCTATATGATATAGGAAAGATGGCTTTTGATTGTATAACACAATCTTCTTTTGCTACAAATGAGCAGGATGGCGACTGAGACGAGTCAAACCACTCCTCCTTGCACCGTAGCACAATGACCGTGCAGCGACCTATAAATAAATGCCCATCTGCTTTGGAGGTAACATTTTAAAGTAGTTGTGGTTGTGAATACCATGGATTCAAGATTCCCTTTTTGTAACAGGTTCATGTTTTCTCCAAGGTTCACCATCAATGGAGGATAGAGCCTTCACTTAGGTTTAGCTCGTCGCATCATTCGTGCAATTTTCTGCTGTTTGATCAGGCAAGCACGCAAACTAGTCAGCTAAAATGTTATTAATGAATGTAGTGGTAGCTTTGTAGGCTGTTCTCAGGAACCATAAAAGCATCAGAATGTCCTGATTTGTTTTAGTAATTCTTGATATTAAAATTATGGTTCCTGGCTCGGTTTAGCTGTTAATACTATGGTTTGAATTAATTGCTTAATATATGTTATTATAGTATTTTTCTTTCCCTAAATATTGAAACAGAATCAATCAAAATGGCAGAATTTACCTGTAGTAATTGTAGTGTGACATGATGTAGGAGTTTGAGATGATATCACATACGGCCTTTTTGGTAGTTCGTTAACGTTTTTAGTTTTTCATTTTAAAAGTGAGTTGAATTATTTCTCACGCGAACTATCTATAGGAATATCTCTAGATATATTTTTGCAATTGTTTTGAAAAAATAAACTAAACATATTCTGTAATTACTAAAAACAGAGGGAAAAAAATTATTGATAACCTTTTCTGTTATTTTTAGAAATACAAATGATGATCTTATTTTTAATTATAAAGATTAAATATAATTCTTAATTTTGTAAGTTATGTGCTAGAGAGATGAAGATAAGTTAGAGGGAGGAAAACTTAGTCATAATCTAGAAGGATTTAAGAGACAAAAGGAAGAGAGGATGTGAAAAACGTTTAGAGAGAGAAAAAAAAGTTAGCAAGAGAGAAATTTTGTAGAGAAAAGGAAAAGTTAGATTTATAGAGAACAAAAGTTGTATATGGAGAGAGAAGTGTTAGATAGAGAAAGTTAAGTTGGTGAGAAATTATTGGAGAGCAAAATTGTGAGAAAGATATCGACTTTTACGATAGTGGTAGTTATCTTGTTTTGGAATAGCGTACAATATTAAAATTTAAAGAAACGTGGCTGTCCAAATATTTATTATTTATTAAATGTTATCTAAAATCAAGTATGTGCATTTTTTTTTTCTTTTTCACTTTTACTCAACTATTAAATTTATCAATTCACTGTAATGTAAAAATTGTATGTCTTTTATATAAAAAAAACACAATTCAAACTCACCGTCTGAACCTACTTTTATACTCTAGAAGTTGGAAGTTGATAATCTTTTGAATACTTCTTTATAATATATATGTTTAATTATACAAAATACTACTATTTTTATAGTTGTTTTAAAAGTTGTAATCATGCTTTTTTACTTTTGTTAAATGTTTTAAAAAATATTATTCAAAAAAATTTTATTGGATGTTTGACAAAAAATACAAGCAAAAATAAACTTGCATTTTTTTCATTTAAGTTGTTGCATCACATCGGCTGTTTTGGAAGTCAAATTTTTGAAATTTTTAATAAAAGTGAAGGATATAATTACAACTTTTTAAAAAATAAAGGTATTTTTTAATCAAAGTAAGTATATGGATAATTTATATAAGGAAGCCTAGTATATATCTACTACAATAATTAGGAGTCAAAGTTTTCTTCTACAAATTAAAAATAGATTAATTCAAACTAAGGTATTTATTATATTTATTGAGGTTGAAGATTTAATTCCTACACAAGACAAATTAAAGATAGAGATAAATTTTAAGATATGTAATGTTTAATTACGCAAATGAATAAAATCTATATCCATTTACTTATCTAAATCAATAAGGTATATTTGTTGAATTGTGTAAACCAGATTATCATCGCGAGGGAAAGGGAAAGGGAAAGGGAAAGGGAAAGGGCACGTGAATGGTTCAACTAGTGAAATTTAAGAAAGCCTTCCTCCAAAAAAAGGAAGAACAAGAGAGAGAACTATTCAAGATCAATTCAAGTTTCAAGTAAAAAACTGCGATATCGTTCCGATCAAAAGTGTTATACTCTCAAAATCTGAGAATCAATGGCGACGAAGATCGACGGAATCGAAGAGGAAGGAATCGAAGAGGAAGGAATCTCAAAGCTCGAAGAAGGCACTCACGAAGCCAGTGTCGCCCGTTGCTGTCCCTCATCTTCAGTCGCTACCATCCAAAAGGTATTTCTGCAACAGCCGCTGTCCTTTTTCTCTTCTGCATATCAATCAATTGACTGTATAATTAAACGTGTTTGTTTCTCGAGAAAATGCGGCACGTGAATCAGTCGACTGTATAGAACTTGTTTGTTTGTCGGGGAAAGTCTGGCACGATAATCAATCGACTGTACAAAGTTTGATTGTTTCTCGGGAAAATCTTGCACATGAATCAATCGACTGTGTAAAAACTTGTTTGTTTTTATCTGGAAAATGCGGCACATGAATCTAATCGATCGAGTGTATAAAATGTTTTTGTTTTCTCGGGAAATTTTGTGGCAGTGTATCGCGGAAGTGATTGGAACGTACTTCGTGATCTTCTCCGGATGTGGAGCAGTGG
>JAOANK020000049.1:2519443-2532980 GCA_026257165.2 Telfairia occidentalis | reverse complement strand
AAAAATAAGCATACATTTATGTCATACCAAAAATATATTTTACAATTTTTTAGACATTTTTTAATTTGACTTTTGTATATGTAATCATTTTTTTTTTCAAAAAGATGGGATTATAGACGCATTATGGGAAAATATTCTGGGTTTACTATTTGGTGCAATATTTACAGTTTTCTTATGAAGATGACTATCTTGAAAAAGGACACTAATCATAACATTGTGTATGTTAATAAGCTTTTATATTTATGTACTTTACAGCTACTGTGCACCCAATGATGTCTGGAATAAGAACACTAGGCTCTTCAATGACAAACAAAAATCTTTTGACCAACGTAAATGATGTAGGGGTTTCCCCTTCCCCTGACCTTTAGGCTGCATTCTCCCTATGGGTTGAATGATGTTTTTCAGTTCTTCTAAGAAAGAAGTGATGTCTGGAATATAAATAACTCTGTTGATTCTCCTCTAATATTCTATTTTTCTATCTGAAATCTGTATAATTTTTTTTTGGGTTGCTGATTTTGCAGTCTTAGAATGATGCGATTTGTATTTAGACCCTAGTTACTATGACGGCATCGTATTTTCATTAAAGTTTTTCTGTTATTTGTCTGTGACCTGTGTCTAATGCGATTTGTATTTTAGACACTAGTTGCCATCAGCATCATATTTTTGTTAAACTTTTTCTGTTAATTGTCTGCGACCTGTGTCCTGCTCTCTGTCAGACCAGTTAGATGCTTTTTGTCAGATCATTTTTTTTTAAATCAAGAAACAACTTTTCATTAAATAGATGAAAAGGATCAAAAGATCAAAAGGGATACAAACTCCAAAAGGAGTGAGAAAAGAAATAAAAGAAAAACAAAAATAAAAGACAAACTAATCAAGGATGCTGTTGTCAGACCAGTTAGATGCTGTTTTGTTCCTGTAGCCTAATGATTGTTGTTGTTGTTGTTGGTTTTTTTTTTTTTTTTTAAATTTATTTTATTATTATTATTATTTTGCAGAGATGGATATAATGATTTCAACACATTCTACATGCAAGTGAGTGATTTTAACTTTATGTTAATGAGTATTTTTTCTGTTTTGCTTGAATTAATTAGAAATAAATGTACGTGATAAAAATTTGAAGGGAAGAGGAATTATGTGTCTGGGCAATCCTAACCTATTTAACTTGCCAAAAATAAGAGACTGTTGTGAAAGATCAAATGGATTGACAAATTGAACTCAATCCCACATCTTACCCACCCCCACCTTTTCCTTGAACAACTCTCTCAATTGTTTCTGTCCAATTCTTCTATAATATAGCTTGTCCAAATGATGCTGTTTTGGCAAATTATCTTTCCACCTTTAGGCTTATTTAGGGCGCGTGTTCTTTGCTGTCAATGTAGAAACTCTTAGGAGCTGTTTGTTTAGGATTGTAAGGGGTGAGATGTGAGGGAATAAATTGTTTGAGAATGCGATCTTTTAGTACCAAGGGTATTGTGAGTGTCGGAGTAGCTATATGAAGCTTGGACTAACTATTAAGAAATGGTGTCCAATCTAGGGTAATTAAGTCTAATGGAGAATAAGTCTGGTTTCTTGTTAAAAAAAAAGTCTGAGAATTATGAAAATTTTGGTCTGTCCTATGTACATGTTCATACTTTGTAGGATGCCTACTTTATTGGTTTAGAATGATTCATGCTTAGTTTAATCTCCTGAGTTACCTTTTTACTTTTCAGGCTGCATCTGGAACTAAAGGTGGCTCAAGTGGTTCCCCAGTCATTGATTGGCAAGGCAGGGCAGTTGCATTGAATGCTGGAAGCAAGTCCTCTAGTGCGTCAGCATTTTTCTTACCTTTGGAAAGAGTATGTCCTATGGATATTGGTGGCACAGATGGTGTGGATCCATTTCCTTAGGACTAAAAATTTATTGAAATTTTGTTCATAATGTAGGTAGTTAGGGCATTGACGTTTCTTCAGAAGGGTAGGGATTCATATGTTAAGAAATGGGAAGCAGTTTCGATTCCCCGTGGTACGCTTCAGGTTTGTTGTTGAAATAATCCTTATAAAATTCAATTACAGAGTTTTTTCTTCCCCATGGCCCCCACTAAGTTTGGTTGGAAGGTTTTTCCCCTTTGTTCTCATGATGTCAGTGGTTTTAATGGCTTGATAGTGTATAGTTTTAGTTGCACATATCAGAGTGTTTTTTTTTGACAAATAAAAAAAAGTAGATAAAATGCTTGCTAGATGGTTTTTCAAGATGAGAGAATCTATTGAAGGAAAAGTACGCAAGTGATGGGGGGAGGTAAATAATCCACCCCAAAAGTGCTCCAATGAGCATGAATCTTAGGCGTGGGTTAATAACAAAGAGAATCCATTGGTTTTTTGGTTTGTTTTTGGGTTTTTTCTTTCTGGTGCTGTTGTTTTGGCCTTTTCCCGGTTGGTTGTTGGTTCTTTGCTTTCTTCCTTTTGGAGGTTATTTTTTGAACATCTTGAATGAAAAATGGTTTCATGTTCAAAAAATAGTAACATTATAATTCACTCTACCTACGAACTGTTCTTTTTTTTTTTTCTCTTTTCTTTCTTCCTTCCTTCTGTTAACAAGAAACATAACTTTTCATGAGTAGATTTGAGACAGAAAAGCAGGATAGTAAAAACTAAAAAGCAAGAGACAAGGAAAGCTAAAAATAACTATGAACTGGTAATTGCAAAAAATGAAAAATCCTTTATATCATAACGACACATGAAATGAGCCCCAAGATATGGAAGAGCTTCCTTCCAGCACTTCCAAGAGTAAGAGTAGAAAATAAAGAGACTTAAGGTTTTGGGTTCTTTTTACCAAGTGCAAACCAGTACAAAAACGAGAGGGTTAACTATCTCTTCATGGAGCCTTGTCGTAGGTAAGGCCTCCATGCCCTGGAGCCCACCTAAACAGATATGACCTCAGCATATTTTCTTTTCCATATTTGCGTACACAGGAAGCGACCAATAGCAGATTTGATTGAGTTCTTTAATAGCCAATGCTGGCTACCTTAGAACTAGGAGAAGCAAGGGATGCCCACTATTCGATTTTTCTTTTGCTGATATATCATTGAAAAGTTTAGATACCAATCCATCAACTGAGAATTCAATACAATATTGGAAAAATTGTTTTTTAATGTCCACCAAGAGGATATAGAAGTTGTTTCTGCGTGGTGTGATTGGTGAGAAGAATGAGCCAAATCATACCCTCTAGTACATAGGTTTCGTCTCTGGATTCCTTCTACAAGAATTGGCCAAATCATGCTAAATGCCTGATTTTAAACAAAACATGCAATGACTTCTTAAAAGTATTGTCTGATTTGACTGTATTAGATTAATAGCTGCTGTGCGTCAGTGCATGTGAAGGTATCACTTTACATACTGTTCACAAATTCACAAACTGATTTTTTTTAGGTGACCTTTCTCCACAAAGGATTTGATGAGATACGTAGGCTTGGCCTTCGAAGTGAAACAGAGCAGGTTTAATTCATGCTCAAGCCAATCTCTCTCTTTTCCAGAATTATTTTTCATAACTAATTAAAGCTTTTCCATTGTTTATATGACTACCTTGTTTAGATGGTGCGCCTGGCTTCTCCACCTGGTGAAACTGGAATGCTAGTTGTAGACTCTGTGGTAATAATTTTTTCTTTTATTTTGAAATTTCGAGTTACAATTAGACTTTATTTAACCTATTGTTTTTTTTTTCTTTTTTCTTTTTTTACAATGTTGTAGGTGCCAGGTGGCCCTGCCCACAAACTTTTGGAGCCAGGTGATGTGCTTGTTCGCATGAATGGAGAAGTAAGCAGAACCTTTAACCTTTAATTTGAGCCCTTCAATTACTCATTCCTTTGTATTATACCTATGTTTGTATTATACCTATCTTGCTTTATGCATCCTAATTTCTGAATGCAACTCCTGGCTTATTGTTCTTGATTCTTTGTTTTAATGATAATGACAATTTCAGTGGTTTAGCTTTTTACCGACATTTTGTTTGTGGTGAGGACACAAAATTTGTGACTACTTTGATTACATTGTCTTCGACCATCATGACTAGGAAACATCTTGCTATCAATATACTTGTTTCTTGTCCAAACACAAATTGTTGTTGGCTTGCAACGGTGTTTTTTCTTTTTTGGTTTTTGGGTGGGGTAGGGGGGGGGGGGGTGGTAGAAAACAATATTTCAATTGGCAATAAGAGAGGTTAAGCAATAATTACAAAAGAGGGGTCAATTTGCACCAAGAGAGAGCTGTAAAAGAAAGTTCCAAAAAACACTCAAAGCAGCAAGACTTGTTGAAAATCCAAGAGTTTCTTTCGATCCAAGTTAACCGAAAGGAGATCCTGTTAAAGTTCAGCCAAAGCAACTTTCTCTCGCCTCTGAAAGGGTGACCCATAAGAACTAGAGATAATATGGCTGGTGCATCTCCAGTTCATCTGAAGGTGTAGGTAATGAAATTCCAGAATCTGGTTGCTTGTTCACATGTGCTGAATATGTGGAGTTGTGTTTCTGGACCTCTTTTGCAGAAAGTGCAGCAGCTTGGGGATAGGTAGATCCAAGGGAATCTCTTTTGCAGCTTCTCTTGAGTGTTGAGGCATGAATGACTGAGATTTGGTCTTTTTAGGGTATTTACCTTTCCAAATCGCTTGATATAGAGGGACCATAATATGGTTGCCAAGAGATGCTAGGGAGTAAAGAAGAGATTTTGTGGAGAAATTTCCATTTCTCTCCAGCCTCTATTCCCAAGAGTCAAATTTGTCAGTGGCCAAGGCAGAAGGGAGAAGCCTAGCCCATTCCTCTGTTTCCTCATCGGTAAGATTTCTTCTCAGATGGAGGTTCCAAGAACTTGAGCTCTGATTCCATACATCTTGTAGAGTAGCCTCTTTTTTTAAGGATAAAGCAAATATGGCAGGGAAGATCAAGTGAAGAGGATGGCTGGCAATCCAGGAATCCTACCAAAAAAGGGTGCTTGCCCCATTTCCTACCTTGTGATTAGTGTGCTGATAAACAAGGTTGTTGTTTCTTTCAATGTATTTCCACGGGCCGTTGGATGATTTCAAGGATTTAAATGCTAGGCATTTGGCCAATATGAGAAGTACCATATTTTGTGGCGATAATCTTTCGCTATTAAGCTTTTTTCTCTGAGTGAAAGTGCCAAAGCCACTTTGAAAGGACAGATTTATTTTTCAGCTTTAGATCCTCAATACCAAGACCTCCTCATTGAGAGGCAAGTTAACCTTGTCCCATCTAAGTAGGTGAGAACCTGGTTTGTCCTTTGAGCCTTTACATAAGACATTTCTATAAGGTCTCTCAAAAGAATCCACCACCTTTGTAGGCAATGGGAAAAGCGACAAATAGTAGATAGGAAGGTTTGAGAGGGTTGCTTTGATTAATGTACATCTTCCACCATTTGATATGTGTGATACCCCAAAATGAAGCCTTCTCTCAATATTTTCTAAAATTGGAGTAAAAAAGAAACAGTGCGGGGGGAGGCCTAAATAAGTATGTGGCCAAGAACCCAGTTTGCAGCCATAAACAAGTGCTAGGGAGGACAGCACCTGGGGCTCAATATTAATGCCCAAGAATTCAGATTTTTTATTGTTGATGTTTAGATTGATGGCTTCTTCGAAATCCCTAATAGTGTTGAAAAGGTTGTTTAGGTGTGTTGGCTCATGTGACGAGAAGAGGATGGTGTCATGAGCAAATTGTAGATGATTAATGGATATAGAAGATTGCTCATTGCCAATGTTAAAACCTTTGGTAAGGCCCATGGGTGCTGAATGTGTAAGCATGCAACTGAAACAATCTACCACTGGTATATAAAAGGAAGGTGACAAAGGGTCACCTTGGCAATGGCCTCTTGTAGCACAAATTTTACCTCTAAACTTTCCATGAATGATGGAGAAGTTTGTGAAAGTTAAACATGCCCGGATCCATCTTCTCCATTTTTACTCAAACCCTTTAACTTGAAAGATGTCAACGAACTTCCAATATACTTTGTTGAAGGATTTTTCAATGTCTAATTTAATGACTACTCCGCGGTTTTTCCTCGTTTTCTATTCCTCTATAAGTTCATTGGCATTAAGGGATACATCTAGAATTTGACGATTTGCAACAAATGAAGTCGACTGATTCTTCGTGATGATGTATGGCAGCACCTTTTTTAGGTGTTCAAAGAGGACTCTCACTAGGATCTTGTAGAGGCGGGTAGTTAGGATTGGATATTTTAAGAGCATGGACAATGAAAATTTTTGAACAAATATATGAAGCTGACTTGGATTTGTTCTAGCTGTCGAAAATGTGTTTTTCAAGAAGGAAGAGAAAGTATGGATCATTTGTTTCCTAGCCGGAGACATTTTGGGGTGCCCGAGCTATGTTAGACTACTTTTATTGTGGAAAGATTTTTTTTTAAAAACAAAATACGAACTTCTCATTGATTAATAAAATTGAACAATTTTGTCTAAGGGATACAAAACTCTTAAAGGGAGTGAGAAAAAGAAAAGGAGAAAACTGCTCCTTTTACTATGGAAGACTTTCTTCTACTATCGTTCCCTTTGTCTATTGACAAAGTCAGATAATCTGTAAGATGATGCTATTTGCACATTTTTTAATAGAAACAAATAATATTAATATTTTTAAGAGGGCAGGTGGATTTGATAGCAGGCGCATTTGGACACTAATGAGTTTTGCAAATGATCCTGTTTGTTCCAGAGTGTTAGAGTTATCTCCAGAGGGTGGGCTTTGGTTTTGACTTTGACTTTGATTTCTAATCATCTTTTGTGTATGTGTTTGTTTGGTTCTCAAGAGTTTCTTCTAAACTATAATACTTTCTTACCAAAATATTAAATTTGGCCTTTCAGTTCTTTCTGGTTTGGCTGGATTCCTTGTTCAGTCTGCCCATATAAATGTTTTTCTTTAGTGATTTTTTTATTAAAAAATGGTACAGGTAATTACTCAATTTCTGAAAATGGAGACTCTACTCGATGACAGTGTGAACCAGACAATTGATATGCAAGTTGAAAGGGGTGGCACATCATTTACGGTACACCTAGTGGTAAGGCGTAAGGCGTTTTTCAGAATGTCCAATTCACCATTGTCTAAATTTATAGCCATTATTTGCGAAGCATCTTTGATCAAGCTGGCATTACTCTTATTCATATCAAATACAATGACAACTATGATTATTCTAATTCGATTCTAAAAAGGCTCGAAGTTTTTAGCTTTTCTGTCATTCTTCTGTTTTGCTAGTTTTGAATTTTGGGTTTGGATAGGATGAATGTGGTATTTTTTTAGGTTTTTGGTTGTTTGGGAGGAGTTATTTTGTTCCTATTTTGTTTAGCTTGTAGGTGTTCTTTGGTTTGTTTTAGGTTTCTTTCTTTTGGGGCAGATGTTTTAGCCATTTTTATTTTGTTGGTTATTGGTTCGTATCTTTCTCTCCTTTTTAAATCTCTGACCTTTTGATCGATGATATATGCCTAAACCAATTGAGCTATGCTTAGGTTGACTTCTCTTTTTAAGAGATTGTTTCCTCGAAGATCTTGTATCTTTTCATCTATCAATGATTATTATTATTATTTTTTTGTTTAAAGAACATCTTTGTTTATGTTGCATAGCACTTGTGAAATAATAATAAAAAAAATCAATCCCTGGGACAAATGCAGTTTGTAGAAATAATTACCAATTGACTAGTTTCAGCCTTACATTTTTTATGGAATTTTGGCTTTGCGATTTAAAAAAGTCAGGTTCAGCCAAAGAGCTTTCTGGTTGAGACTTTGTGTGTTTTGGATAGATTTTCAAAGATGTTAAAAGTGCTTTTACCAATTAGGAACTCTTTTAAGTACTTGACCTTCTAGAAAACTTTGCAAAAGCAAAACAAACATATCTTCAGATCCAAAAAAATAACAACGAGCTATTTGATTACCTCACAATCAACTGTTCTCTTGACGATTGTACTCAAGTATCTCTGAGTGATTGACTAAGTCGAATGAAACTGAAGACAGATCTATAGATCTATTGCCTTATAGGCTTATACTGTTTGTATCTTTAATTAAGTTGATGGAGGAAGTTCCTTTGAATTCTCTTGTTCGAGATGAGGGTAGAGCCCTTTGGCACACTTAATTTTTTGCTATTTTGTGTGGTATTTGGCTTGTGTGGGATATTGTTAGATTTAACTCTTCTTTGTGGGCATCATCTTCTTGAGAGTTTTGTTATTATCAGCTTGGTCTTATTCTTTTGGATTGCGTTTCTGTGTGGTTAGGGTCTGGACTCCTGTGGGCTGGTTTTTTGTATGCCCATGCTTCTGTTTCTTTTTTCATTATTCTCCATGTAAGCTTTGTTTCTCATAAAAGAAATTAAGCCTTTTATACAATTTCTAATTAACAAAAGTTGTTTGGCTCTTAGGAATAGTAGCATCGTTCACATTTTTTATACATTGTTTTAACCCTTTTCAAGTACTTTTTGGCTCCCCATATCTTTCTACTATTGATTTATTTATTAATATTATTAATTAAATTATGACTCACTTATTATAGCATAGTGAGACTGAGCATGTATATCACTCATTGTGCTTGCTTTTATTGTCTGGAAAATGAAATAAAAATCACAAACATAATATGTAAATGTTATTGAAGCGCTGTTCCATGAATAAATGTTCAATGGGCGTGGATAAACAAATGAGCTGATCCACTTACTTGTGAATTATCCATCTTTATACGCTTACTCTATATTTAAGTTATCAAAATTAGTAAAATATTTCCACTCGTTTTGCCGAACGTGGTATTGAACTTGATATTCTTCTGATGTAAACTTCAGGTACAGGATCTACACTCCATAACTCCTGATTACTTTTTAGAAGTAAGTGGTGCAGTGATGCATCCTCTTTCATACCAGCAGGTGAGTGGATGCCGCAGTTTTTATATGATGCAAAAAGTCTGTTTTAAAGAAATAGAAACAGAATTTTTCATCGTTGAAATGAAAAATCATTGAAAAGCTCCAATGATATGTTATAAAGAAATGAAAAGCTAAACCATAAATTGAATTAAATCACTCTGTACCCAAACTCAAGACTAAAGAGATTAGACTTGACAACGAAAAATCATCTATCCCTTTTAATCAAAAGGAAAAGTAAAAGACTAAGACTAGATCTTGATGACAACGTCTTTACTTCTTCATAAAGAGCAGACTGATTTCCTTTAGCTTGGACATGCTTAAGACTGCCAAAACCAGGGTGAAAAAAAAAGAGAGAAAAGACTGCCGAAACCTTGAAGACAAGGAAGCCTTCCACTTGAAAATTACTAACATCAAACATCCCGCCAAAAGACATACATGGAAATCCTTAGAACTCAAACAGCGTATAGAACATCCTGCTCAAGTAACCTTAAGCATGTGGAAGGATTTCCATGATGTCTATACATGGAAATCTTTAGAACTCAAACAACCTATAGAACATCCTGCTCAAGTTAGTTCGTTACATGGAAATCCTTTGACAACCACATTCTTTGAGCCCATAATCAACAGTAGATGAGTTCAATCCGACCGCCCCTGTATTCAATAACTCCCAAAGCTTTGGATCTTCTATCTTTTAGTAGACCTTCTGACAGTTTTAGAGAGGTCATTGAAACACCATGACTTGAAAATCCATCAGTCCAAGCAAACACTAACCAAGAATTCAAACTTGTTACAGGAGTGATCAGTTTCTTTTCTAATTCTCTTCTTCTTCTTGTTTCTCTCTCTTTTTTTTTTCTCTCAATTGACTTCTCTCCTTTTTTCTCTCTCTGCCCTCTCTCTCTCATTCCAAACACCTTCCCCCATCCCTATCACTACCTACCACGAGCAAACTCCCTTTTTTTCTCTAAATTCAATAGCACCTAGAACACCCCTTGAATCTTCTTCACCCGCGTTCTCTTTTTTTTTTTTCCTTTTTTTTTCTCTCCCTCTCTCCTATTCCCCCTTTTCTTTTCTTTTTTCTCTCTTCCCTATCTTACCTCAAATGCTACCTTAAAAAATAACTCTTCCCTTCCATAGAAAACACTACTTTAAACTTCCTTCCAGCATCTCCAATTTTTGTTTTTTTCCTTGAAAGATCCTCCCTCTAAAAGCTCCTCCAAATACTACCAATTGAGATCATGTGAGAAGCCAAGTGTCCAACCATGCAATTTATTTTTTTTTGGGATAAGATCCAACCATACAATTTATTAATCCAAGTTCCTCACAAAGGAAGTCCATCCCAAATAAATATTTGATGAAAAGTAATCCTTTTTTTATATATTTTTTAATGAAAAACAAAATCTACCTTTCATTTTTCTTCATAAGAGAAACTTCGTTAGAAGGCAAAGCCAACAGGAAATAGCCTAATGGACAAAGGGGGATAAGGCATCCTTTTTCCAAAGGAAGGACTGAAAAAAACCTTCCAATCTTAGTTTGTGTGTAGAATAATTAGAAAGAAGAGAACTATCCTTTCATTGAGAAGAAATAAAAGAACATAAAAGGGCATATAAAAATCGAACCCATACCAAAATGGAGCCAAACTAAGACAGAAAGGGGCTCCAATCAAGCAAAATAAGACCTAAAGGATAATTATGACAAACCTTCCTTTATGGGCCTTCCATTTCACAATATGGTCGTCTTCTTTGGATCAATACAGTCAAGGCTATAACTTCAAAATAGTGGTCGAGCGTCATCAGGGGATTTTTTAAGACAAGTGTAGATCTTGGGAATAGTGCTTTGATTTAGCCAAGTTCAAGGCTTCCTTATGGTGTTCTCTTTCCAAGTCTTGTAAATTTTTCTCTCCTTACGATATTTGTAATAATTGAGAAGGTTTGATTAGTATGCTTGATTCTTATTAGTTTTGTTATGCTTATTTTCTTTTTCACTCCCTTGGGAGTTTGTTTCTTGTAAAACTCTCATTTTCATTACATCAATGAATTGTTTGTCTCCTTTAAAAAAATCTTCGAAATCAATGTCCAAAGGAAAACGTCGAAGCTAACAAAGGATTGCGCATCCTCCTTAGATTTCTCAATCTCCCTAAAGATCCTTTTGTTCCTCACAACCCAAAGGTACTACATAATGGTACAAACCCCGTCAATCTACAAAAACCGCCTCTTAGTCACGAAAGGGTAGATGAAAAAGAAGCTTCTCAATCATAGGCTGAGCTAGATGAAAATTGAACGTCTGAAAGAAGTGGTAGAAGGTGGTCAAGGTCCTTAGCCGCACCCCTAAAGAGAATAAAACATTGCGGCCCTAAGGGGCCCGTCGACTTCCTCTGAACCTGATCAAAGGTATTCACTTTTCCGCGAAGTACTTGCCACAAAAAAAATTTACCTTCTTGAGATTTTCTTTTGGATAAGAAATGAGATAAAGATTCATTTAAAAGATAAAAGAGAGGGAGTTAAAAGACAGCCAAGGGCAAAGGGATGAGGCATCTCTCCCCACAAAAGAAGGGCTACATAAAAGCCTTCCAATCTAGATTGATTGTGCGAGTAGTGTAATTACAAAACAAAGTATGTTGAGCACTCCAATTTGAGACTGTAAACTGCACATAGTAACAAAAATAAGCAAAAGTCATGGACTTATTTTTGAAGATTCTAGTGTTCCTTTCCTTCCAGAAGAGCCAAAGAACCGATTTTATGAGTTTACACCATAGAATCCTAACTTTGTCTTTAAGCCACCATAGAAAGAGCCTCAGCCAACCACCATTCAACTTTTTTTGGTTTGCAGCCTTGGTGGCGAAAGAACTTCCAGAAAATAATCCAAACCTCCGAGACAAAAGGGCAGTGAAGAAAAAGATGGAATTGACTTTCAACATTCCTTCCACACATTGAGCGCAAGGTGAGGTGAAATTGTGAGGTTTGGGTTCCTCTATTGAACCATATCCAAAGTATTAATTTTACCAAGGGCCACAGTCCACAGAAAGACCTGAACTTTTTTTTGGAGCCTTTCCTTCCCATAACACCTTGCAAATGTCCTCCTCTAGGATCTCTTCTCTTCATCGGTAGAGTTTTTGAAGCTGATTTAACCAAGAACCTCCTTGAGTTGTCAAGAGTCCACTCCAAAGAGTCAAGCAGGACAAGCTACCCCACTGATCCAACTCTTTATCAAACAAACCTCTCCTCGGATTAAAGTCCCAAGTCTTATTAGCGTCATTCCACATCTCACAGACTTTACTATTTTTCGCCTCAGAAATAGTGAAGATGGAGGGGAAAACTTTAAGAGGTTGATCACTCAGCCAAGCATCCTCCTAGAAATTAATAACAGCCTCCGAGCCCACCTTCCACTTAATATGTTGCTTGAAGAACGAGGTAGTCTTTGCTATGTACTTCCATGGGCTGTAAAGCCCTTTCCACTTCTTGTAAACCTTCTGGTCATTAGTAAAAACATCACCAAATTTGCTATAAACCACCTTGTGGGGTTCCTTCTTCAAAAGCAAAGCGCCAAAGGGTGGAGGAATAGGTGGAAGAGGGTCCAAACAACTCTTTTTTTGTTTTTTTCTAAGTTCTCAAATCCCAACCCTCATTTTTCAAAGGTAGCACCACCTTATCCCACCCCACTTGATGTACTATCTGCTTTTCCTCCTTTCCTTCCCAAAAGAATCCCTTATCATTCTTTCTATTTTTATCTTTACCTTTCTACACATAAAGAATGACAAAGAATAATAAGTGGGAAGGTTAAGTAAAACTGCTTTACACAGTATATCTCCACAGGCTTAGTGTCATGCACATATCTATATTTTTATTTTTTAATAAGAAGCCAAGCTTTCATTGAAAAAATGAAAGAAAACAAGGGCATACAAAAAAACCAGCCCCAAGAAAGGATCCTTGAAACTAGCTAAGGAAGGGGAACCAATAAAAAATGATCAAACCTAATTGATAATTATAAAAAGAGATGACACAGCCACCCATAAGGAGGTATTAAGCCTCACTCCTTCCCAAACCTTATTAACCGGCCTCTCCACCCCTCTAAAAATGTTAATATTTCTCTCAAGCTAAATAGGCCTCAAAACTGTGCAAACACCTCCCTGACAAAGAAATCTGCCCTTATCCCCGAAAGGAGATCGAGGATGGATTCAATGAGCAAAGGTCTGATGCCAACATAACTCTCACAGCTGATCTTGAACGCCTACCAGTTCAAGTCCTAAATAGATCGGGTCCACTGACAAGACCAAAGCAAATGATCAAGATCCTCGTGGGCCACTTTATATAGAACACTAGTGAGGCCCCAACACAATTGAACAACGTTTCATAACACGATTCATAGTATTAATCTTTCCAATAAGAACCTGCCACACAAAAGATCTAACTTTCTTAGAAATCTTAAGCTTCCATAGGGAGGCGAAAACAGAGGCCCCTTGAGTAGGGGAGGGATTGCATAGATAATTAAAAAAAGACAGAGAAACCCCTTAAGGGATCAGGGGTCCACAATCGAGAGTCTCTCCCCCACCTTCAAACTCACACCCTCGATTAGGGATAAGAGCATCCACACCTCAACTGCTTCCCTGTCAGTTAGATACCGACGAAACCCCAACAAAATGGAAGAAATACCCATCCCCCCCCAAAA
>JAOANK020000049.1:2499244-2509447 GCA_026257165.2 Telfairia occidentalis | reverse complement strand
TATAATAGAAAATTCATAACCCACCCCAAATAAGGAGAGGAGAGTACTAAATCAAGTATACACAGGTCTCAATTTATGTAGCATGGTGAAGAATCTTAATAAAATGCAAGGACAACAAATATAAATGATTCTATTCAAACATGTAAATCTGATCAGTGGTTTGGGATTGCAGCTTCTTATGAATCCACATCATTTTGGGGATTGAAAGAAAAGGAGCCGATGTTTTAAAGTATATTACTATTAGTAAGAATCTCATGAGCATATGATTAAGTGAAATTATGCACTTTAGCACTGCAAATGACGGAGAGTCTACATACTGGAAGACTTATCTTATTAAAGATCATAAAGGTTTTAGGTAATACTGTCATAAATGATATCTAGTTCAAATTTATTAAGAAGTTGCTTGGAAATTTGTTTTATTGAGCCATGATCAGGTGGATTGGCTTGTAAACAGTGATTGATGTTCACATAAGATCATTGTTCACAAGTCCTAGATTTTTACCCCAAATGAACAATTTCAATTGTTCTAAAAAAGAACACCCATGATGGAAAATTTAGAGATGGCTTGAAAACAATTATCTAGACATATTTTCACTAAATTTTTTGTTTTGAAAAACAAAAAGGTGATCTGTTGAACTCAACTCCAAAACAGCTCCCTAGTATAATTAACGATCCTCATAAATGGTGAGCACCTGGGGATGGTAAAAACAGGTTTGACAAGTAGCCAATGAAATAATGATAAATCATTCTGTAGATCCTGGTAAGGACTTAATTTGAACGAATAACGATATCCGTCTTTTGTATAAAAAATATATTATTGTGCGTCTTTATTGTGTTCAAATAATTCTTCTTTTTTTCTTCTTGAAATTGCAATGGGCAGAGAAATAGATTAAGATAATAAAAGGGTAAAGGTGGCCCATTTTTTAAGGCTAGAAGTCTTCTTGTATGGAGGAATTCTGTTAAAGCCTTATTATCAAAATTTTGGTTGGAGAGAAATCAGTATATTTTCGAAGAAAAAAGCAAATCTTCAGTTGAATGCTTCGGTTTGGCTAAGTTCAAGGCTTTGCTTTGGTGTTCCTTGTCTAAATCTTTTGATTCTTACTCTCCTAGTGTAATTTGCAATAGTTGAGATGCTTTCATTTCTCCCTTGTAATGTTTTTTTTATTGTTTTCACTCCTTTTGGAGTTTGTTTCCAAATACTTTGTTTAATTTCCTTTTCAATCAATGAAAAATTGTTTCGTGTCAAAAAAAGATCATAAAAGGGTAAAGGTGATATGAGATTTCTTTTCTTCCTAAAATAACTCCTTTTCCATTCTGTTCTCAGACCCCTTTTTCTATTAGTTTTTGCTTTGTTTAATTTTATTTTTACTGATTAAGAAACTATTTACTCTTCCTTAACAGAGCCTGCATTACGGCGAGGTGATTCAGTCTATCTTGTTGGATTAAGTAGAAGCCTACAAGCAACGTCTAGAAAATCAATTGTAACCAACCCTTGTGCTGCATTGAATATTGGCTCTGCTGATTCCCCACGATACAGAGCTACCAATATGGAAGTAATTGAGCTTGACACTGGTAAGTAAAGGTTTTATGACATAAGAAAGCATCCATTATGATATTAAGATGTCTTACGATAATTATTTTATACCAGATTTTGGTAGTACATTTTCTGGAGTGCTCACAGATGAGCATGGGAGGGTCCAAGCTATCTGGGGAAGTTTTTCTACTCAGGTTAGTAAGTTTTTGCTCTGGACCAAACTTTATTGTAGAACATAGCTGATAGTTCGGATCACGTATGCAGCTGAAATTTGGTTGCAGCTCGTCTGAAGATCATCAGTTTGTAAGAGGTATTCCTATATACACCATCAGCCTAGTCCTTGACAAAATTCTTTCTGGGGCAAATGGACCTCCTCTTCTAATAAATGGAGTGAAAAGGCCAATGCCCCTTGTTAGAATTTTGGAAGTCGAACTTTATCCAACTTTGCTCTCAAAGGCTAGAAGTTTTGGACTGAGCGATGAATGGGTGCAGGTAATTTTCAAGTTTGGTCAAAGTTTTATCCTTTTAAGTACTCTGATTATACTGCTTCTGTATCTTTCTAAGTAAACTTACGTTCAGAACCCTTTACTTCGGAAATTTTTTTATTGATTGCAGATTGACGGATTAGTTTCTGTATGTCCATCCTTTAAAACATATATGTCATTCTTCCAACAATGATCATAGATCGTTTATTTTGAATCTGGTGGAACCATTTTTGTCTTTTTGTTTGTTTGTTTGTATTTTTTTTTTCAAGTCTTATTACCTTTATCTGAATTGTGTTTTGCAACTCAAGTGCTTGGTGGTTACTTTTTGATATTTGTCATCAAAAGGAAATTTATTTTTTTAATATTAAATCTTTATTCTAGGCTCTTGTTAAGAAAGATCCAATCAGGCGGCAAGTTTTACGAGTTAAGGGTTGTTTGGCTGGATCAAAGGCTGAAAATCTACTAGAGCAAGGAGATATGGTCTTGGCGATAGATAAACAGCCAATTACGTGCTTCTATGACATAGAAAATGCTTGCCAAGAACTAGACAGAAACAATAGCACTGACGGAAAACTCAACATGACTATTTTCCGGCAGGTAAACCAAATGATATGCCTTCTCCTTCTTCGATTCTGTTCATTTTTTTAGATATTCTTTAGGAGCATGAATGGTCTGAGTAGGGTGAGGAAAGAGGAATGGTGACAGGGAGAAACAGCCTTTCTCATATCGTGCTTCAACAGATGTTACTAAAATTTATGTGGTTTTATTGGCATTTCAGGGGCGTGAAATTGATCTTCTTGTTGGAACGGATGTAAGAGATGGGAATGGCACAACCCGGGTAATAAATTGGTGTGGGTGCATTGTTCAAGATCCTCATCCTGCAGTGCGTGCTCTTGGATTTCTTCCCGAAGAAGGTCATGGTGTGTATGTGGCAAGGTATTTACTTTATTTAGCAACTTTTCAGGGTATTGGTTCTAGGGATTATGGCACAGATTGGTCATATGCCCGATTTCTTGTATGGAAACCTTGCATACAATTAATTTTTAGGAATTTGGAGAGAACTTGGGAGGAGGTGTGGTTTTTTGTTAGGTTCAATACTATTATTTGGGCACCAATTTTCAAGGATTTTTGCAATTATTTGCTAGGCTTTATTGTTTTGAATTAGAGACGTTTTAGTCAATTATTTGGCTCCTTTTGGTGGATTTTTTGCATATCCCATTTCTCTTTTGTATTCTTTAATTTTATCTTTAATGAAAGTTCGGCTTCTCATTTAAAAAAGTCTTGCATATAATGAATTAATAAGGGAGAATCAAATGTCAAACCCTCCCGGGTAACTTAGGTAGTGTAGACACTTAAGTTTGGATAACGTATGTGTCTGACATATATCAAGTACTCCAACATTTACTGGGCACATGTTAAATACTTGTTAAACACAATGAATGAGTATGAAACACTAGTTGAACAAATTCATAGTAGTCTAACATGTTAGATGTATGTATATTTTTTTAATATTGTTTGTTAGATGTATATTGAACACTTGTTAGGTGTTTTAGACTTGTTAAGCATTATATATCAAACACACTTGAATCTAAGTGTTCAAACTTTTGTTTAAGGAACAAGAGTTTAATTTCGATTTATTCAAATATTATGATATTAGGCATGCCGGAGGTAACTAGTTTCTTCACTCTCTCAAGTTTTCAATAAGTATTAAAATATATATTTTTTAATGGCATGTCATGTTCATATCCTAAATTTCTAAAACAATAATATTGTCACCATGTCTATGTTGTGTCATGTGTCTGTCTTCTGTCCATGCTTCTTTGAAGGTAACATGCAAACATAACGGACCTCATCTCCCAAATTCAAGAGAATAATTCTGTGTTGTAAATATTTTTCTAAGTTAAACTTTCTATTAACCAAATTATATTATAACATCCCAGTCGGGTTTTATGTATTAATTGTCATGACTGGAGAGAAGAAAAAGATATCCTTAGTCTTCAAAAATTCTCTAAATGTTGAATATCTTATTGCTCTATAACTGCCTTCGACACTTTTCCAGGTGGTGTCATGGGAGTCCCGTACATAGATATGGTCTTTATGCCCTTCAATGGATAGTTGAAGTGAATGGGAAGCTAACTCCTGATTTAGAGACTTTTGTTAATGTGACCAAGGTATGTATTCGTAGTTTGCACCTTCACCAGACTTTTACGTTTACATATTGCATTATCTTATCTCCATTACCTTTTGTTGCATTATCAAATGTCGGTTGGTAGATTAATGAACTCTATTGCCATATCAACATAATATTGTTCATTTTGGGTGTAAGCCCGAATTGAACTTTGATTTCACTCAAACACCTCATCTAATAGAGATGTCATCCTTAAGAATCTATAATCTTCCTTGCATCTTCTCAACATAAGTTTTTGGTTGACACACACATCCATAACAATTATTCTCTCAATAAAGGATCATCGATCTCTTCTTAAACAATCAACTATATGTCGACTCCCGGCCAAGATTCTTTGAAACATATTATCTATTTGATAGAATACAGTGTTAGGAATACTATTGAATTAGATGTTAGAAATGTTATTAATATGTTAAGGGTATATTAGTGATTAGTTGAGAATTCAGTTACTAAGAATGGTTATACATAGAGTGAGGGAGAGGGGTGAAAGGAGGTATGGATTTTAGTTGTTTAGGCTTTAGTTCACCAAAGTGGGAGGTATCCAAGTTCTTCAGATTATCTGATGTTGTACTTAATTTTTTTATTCTGCAAGTTACCTATAGCATACCTAAGTTCAAATTATAATCCAAGCGTCTTATCCAACCAGAGTTCAGACTTGGCAAAAGTAGAATGGTGACATGCACATCTCAAAGAATAATGTTTTTGGATATTAATGTAATCATGAGAATGATGCTACTCTTGCAATGGTAGTACACCACCATAGGAAGTAGAATCACACACCATTTGAGGAGCAAGAGCAGAATGATCTGGCTCCTATTCACGAGACCACTATTGGAGGAACCGCTGAAGCTCACACGAGTCAAGGGAGAAGGAAAGAAGGTGATCATATGGATGCAAAAGAGGGCGTACAAAAATGTAAGAGAAGAAACTGAAAGATTGGGGGCTGTTAGAAAATTTCATTGAAGACGGTTCAGTGGCATCTGAGAGGAGATCAATGTATGATGAGGCCAAAAGCAAACAAAGAAAATCTTGCAAGGAGACTTAATTTGAGCAGATTTTCTGGAAATAGATATAGTTGGCAATTGTTTGTTCTGTGGCTGGAGATGAAGACAGATTGGAGACAAAGCTTCTGCGTGCGCTAATTTCGTGAGGTGGAAGGAGAAGACAGGCATGAGGCATATGGGTTGCAATCTCATGCCTATGAGCCTCTGGAGTTCAAGGCAAAAGAAAATCTTGTGTCGGCCAGAACTTAAAAGAATTTTTTAGACCAACTCAATAAAAGAGTGGGTGTGGGTCATGGCTGGAGTAGAGTAAGGCTGTAACTGAAGGGAGATATAAGATCAAGTTGCCGGTTTGTGACCCATTTAGGAGGGGAAAATCTCTATCATTCTCGTGTAACAAGAAAATTTTCCCAAATCAGGGATATCGGATTGTAGTAATGATTGAAAGATGGTTCATGGTTGGACAGGAGCGGCAAGTTAAAGTACCACCTATGCAAGTCTCTTTTAAGCTAATTGAGGAATTCCGAGCACAAATTTGAGGTGCATTCAGATTTTCTAATTCGCTGGTATAGGAGGATTTGAGTTTCTCCATTTTGTTGTGTTTTGTGTTAAGATGAATATGGGTGAGGAAGGGTTCCTAGTTTTCAAGGGTATAAGGTTTTCTATTAGTGCCAGAAAGATTGGTTGGATGAACCTAGCAGCTCCAGCAAAGAGAAGCAAACAAATGTAACTCAATGGCATGGGTTGCTACGATTTTTCTTCTGTGACTGCATTTGGGTCACTGGGGTTATTTTGCCTTCAGTTCATTCTATCCATACATATTTGTACACCTAAAAAATACTAATTCAGAGTCATCATTAACCAGCAGTAAGGCGTATTCTGAAAATATCTTTATTTAAACCTGTGGCAATAGGTGCGTGATCTAGCAATACACCAATTTGTCCACTGTTCGTAGCTAAAATGATCTCTTTCACTTCTGAATTCCAAATAATTTGATTTAGAAGTCAAGATGCCGAGATTTCTCAAGGTCTAAATATCCTTCAAATTCCATGAGTACATGGATGATGACTGCCACATCTATTCCCAATCATTGTTGGACGGAATATTCTTTGAGCACCAATTAAAGAAGATAGCGTGGCACCTTGCAGCAGTACAGAATTAATTTGTAGGGAGGAGAAATGACAATAAGCTCACAACACCATTTAGCTATCTGTTCCCACAGTATGCTTATATCTCCCCCCAAAAAAATCATTGAAATGTTTTGATTACATGATTCATTTTGTTTACAAACCTGCTTTATCCTATTATTTACAAACACTCTGATATGGATAGATAAGGAATTTCTGTAAATCTTTTATTTTATGTTCCGTTAATGATGCTTATCAATGTGATTTTTCTCCTACTTTGATCAGGAATTAGAACATGAGGAGTTTGTCCGTGTGAGGACGGTTCACCTGAACGGGAAGCCTCGCGTTCTAACGCTGAAGCAGAATTTACACTACTGGCCTACATGGGAGTTAAGATTCGATCCCGACACTGCAATGTGGCGTCGTGTTACAATTAAAGGATTGGACTCAGGTAACTCATGAAGAGTCATCGTTAATTATCACTGCAGAGCTCACTTAGTTTGCACACTATTTCAGCTTCCTCGCAATTTTGAAATCAGTCGAGAAATTTCAGAATATTTTTATCTAATTGTCACACGAGGCCATATTCTAGTAAATATCTTAATGCTTGGGGAATTTCTTATTATACAATTACAGTTCCTTGTATATTGGATATGTATTCATGATTATAGTCGGAGAAAGAAAAATAAAGTTAACATTTTGTCCTAATTGAAAATGTCTTTGGAAGACAATAATAAAAAACAATATCTACTTTTAAATGTTTTCTTGTTTATTCTTCTCCTAGATTAACTTCTTAAGTGATTTTGAAGGCCCAAATTCTTTCAGAAGAAACTGTTTGATTAAAAAAACAAAAAAACTCACTTTTGCCTAAGTTAGATGGTTAAAAATCATTTTTTTAAGGTGATTATTCAAAAAGTGATTGACTAAATTTTAGAATTATTTTGTGGTAATTTAACATTTGTAGAATCACTTTGTGGTCATTTGGCATTTGTAGGATTACTTTCATATGCAATCCCACCCAACAAACTTGTGATTAAAATTATTTTTAAGAAATAGTATAGTTTTAAAAAGTGTTTAAATTAAAGGGTATATCTAAAAAAAATCCATATGCTAATAAGCTAAAAAATATCCAACATAACAATAAAAACAAATACTTGCAAAAAATGTCCTTCCAACCATAGCCACTAATTGTTTTAAAACAAATTATTTGAGAGTATTAATTTCAATTACTTGTTTGAGTTCCGATTCAAATCAGCTTAAATTTTAAAATTTTCTACAAAATCGGTGTTTCTAGTAAATGATTTTCTTAGTTTTTAAAAAGAAAAACAGAACAATTTTAGGGCTTGTTAAACAGATCCTGCTAGATTTTTGTTCAAACAACAAATAAATACCCAATTTCATATTAATTTAGGTAGTTGTTTATAGTCTAACAAATGTTTTATTATGTGATGACAAATATTGTTGAAAAAGAAGCAAAGATAGAGTGGGCTGTCATATTTAATTGGATTGTGACCATTTCTGTTTTGAAAATGGCAATTGAAGTTATGTTATGAAATTATGCCATTGCCAAGTTGTACAAAACTTATGGATTGTGATGTGGGTTTTCTGTTTTATTTTAGTCATTAAAATCTTCTAATATTCACATCTCCTAATAATGTGTTGTCATTCAAACCAAACATAGTTCAATTGGTTAAAACATATCTTCTCGACCAAAAGTTGTGCATTTGAATCCTCACCCGGCCCTAATAATGTGTTGTCAATTGTCATAGAGTTTCATTTACTTCCAATTCTATTATGCATCCGTAAACCTTTGTATGGAAATTTTTTTTTAGAAATATTTAATGAAACTCCAACTCATATAAAAAAGATAAATAATTACTCGAATCATACTTGGCTGCTCACCGATGTAGAGGGATCTTTCTAAACACCACTTTTATGTTTTTGACAACTAAGAAAGAGAAATGCAGAAAAAGAAAACTTTTATTTTTTAAATACCCAACCCACAAACATTTCCGTTCTAAATTTTGTTTGATCAAATACGATAATAAATATTAAAGAAAGAAAGAAAAACAACATGGATAATATATATTTCTTTAAATCTCTTACCTTTATTAATCAATTGAACTCTGATTAATAAACGTATTTCATAATTATGAATTAGTAATGATGGACCAATGAGTCTACTTTCTTGTTATATTGTGTCAAATCTTTGCTTAACAATTTAATCTGCGATCAGGTAAGGAATAGTGTTAATTATAGAAACTTATTATAATCAAAATTAAATAAATTTAAGAACATGATTGAAACTTTTTAAAAAATTAGAAGTTAAATAGACTATTATTCGAGTTTAGAGACTAAAGTTACAATTAAGCTAATGGCAACCATAAAAGTCTATAAACGAAAATAAAATTTAAACTAATATTACTATTTTTTTCAGTTCAATTTAAACCATTATTTTGTCAAGGGATATTTACCTCTTTTGTTTTGTTTTGTTTTGTTTTTTTGAGTTCACCTCTTTTGTTGTTAGACATTGGTAAAAATGACAATGAATTATTGATAACCATCCAAAAATTATTACAATATAATATATAATATAAGGATCAAGTTAGCATTAAATTTTAATTGAGAGACAATGAAAAATAATCATGGTGTAAATTTGAACAGAAAAATTTTGTGAATTAAAGATTGAACATCAATATAAACAATCAAATACATTCTATCAAAATGTCATGAAATGTTATGAAAAGCCAAAAAATATTGAAAAAAAAAATATTGGAATAGTTGAAAATATGAACATAAATATTGATTATGATAATTGTATAAATAATATACTTTCGATTCACAATTCGTAAATTGAAAGTCAAATAATCAATACATTTTACATTTTACATTTTACATTTTATTAAATGTTGTGAAATGTTATAAATGGCCACACACGCACACAAAACACTTTTAAAATATTAAAACCAAAAATAAAATATTAAGCACTTTTTAAAACTAGTTTGAATAAAAGTAACTTCATTAAGAACTACTTTCAACAGCACTCTCCTAAAAATCCCTTGTAGTGCACTTTATCTTTACAAGGTCTTTAGTAACTTTTCTAAAACAGAAATTATAGGTCAATTATATTTAAGATATATATCTCTGAATAAAAGATCGTGGTTTAAATCTTCCACTCTATGTTGTTAAACTTAAAAAAACAATGAACATCAAAATAATTGATAAGCTTGATATATATTCCTATCAACACTGATATTTAATTACAAAAATAATAATAATAAAAACTAAAATAATAAGAAAAAGGAAAATAATTAATAGATATCCAAGATCATATTTATATATTTATAATTGGGAGAGTAAAATATAATATATTTAAGTAGGACCAAATTTTAAAACATCAATAATTTGCTTTATATTCTATTCATCTAATTTACCACTACTTACCAAAAGCTATAAGATCCAAAATTCCACAGCCAAGCGCCACCACCAGCACAGCCGTGGCCGGCTGCTTCGCCGTGGTGCCGGAGAAGTAATACCAACGGTAGTTGTTCGCATCGGTCTGGTACACGTTACCTGGAACGCCGGTCGTATAAATAAACCTCGGAGGCGGAGGAGGCAGTGGATGCGCTGTATTGCAGGGCGGCGGCGGCGGAGGAAATTGCTGAACGCATGGGTTGGAACAAGGGCAGGATCCACATTTTATTATTTCGGCTGCGGCCGGCCGGTCTTGCGGATAGACCGATATCGGCGGGGAGGTTTCGGTGTCGGCGTGGACGAGGAGAATGAAGATGAAGAGAAGAGAAAGAGAGAGAAAAGTGGCGGCGGCAGGCGCCATTTTCAGGGAGACAAAGCTCTGAAATCGAGGAGG
>JAOANK020000049.1:2456244-2473783 GCA_026257165.2 Telfairia occidentalis | reverse complement strand
CACACACTTAGTTAAAAATAGCAGTAAATTCTTGAATTATATTTGATCTATCATGTTATCAGGGATGAATTATAATATAGTAGTAAGGAATTGAACTATATTCAATTTTACAGAATATATATACATATAGAGAGAGAGAGAGAGTGAGAGAGAGAGATGTCATAGATTGAAGAGCAGAATTTTTTTTGTAGAAAACGCCAAAAAAGAAGAGGATGTGAACCCAAACAAAGTTTAATATTTGTGAAAGGCAACAGCAAATAGCAAGGCACATGTAGCTGAAGATTGACCAATCAAGCAAAGCAAGCAGCCATTTTGTGCATTTGAATTATTAATGCTTTTAGTTCCAACAAAGATTTAAAAATGTAATAAAGTTTCAAAGAATAATAATGGACATGTTTCCCAAATGTGCATGTGGTATGGGAAGTTAGTAATAGTTGTAAAGCACTAACACAGAGTTGGCTGTTCTTTGTTTGGTACTCCATGCTGCTTTTTTACTTTCAAAATGACCAAGAACCTAACTTTCATTTCACTTCTGTATTGCCAATTTTTCTTTTAATTCTGTTTTCATACTCCTATCTCTTATCTTATTTATAAAATCTCTTACCATATCAAATCGAACTTTAGTTTCAAAATTGTGATTTGACTTGTATAAACAAATTAAGGGTGTGCTTACCCGCACAAGTTTAATGAGTTTTTGTGGCCTAAATTTAGGCCGATTGTATTTAGCTTGCATGGAAGAACATATTTGATTTATGTGTGTTATTTTGCAAGTGTGTAAGCATAAAATGTAAATTTTAGAAACTTAAGTTCATATAGGCATAATACTTGGAATTAACAAACTTGTAGTTTAAGACAGATAAACTCATTGGTCAAAATAAGCTCGACTTCATAACTCTAAACTATCTAAACTATTTAAAACCATGTCGTAAATTAAGCATGTCATAAATGACTATTAGAATAAAAGTCTCACTGAATAAATTCTATCATATTTTACTTCCATACATAAATAAAATAATAATAACTAAGTGCAAAGAAAACGCACACATCAATCGTGTTTCTTGATTATGAACGTTTTAGGTGTGAGTTTAAAATTTTGACCTTCCATCATACCAAGTTTGAATATAAAACAGAGGTCACAATCAAATTGAAGAAGGCTCCAACCTGGAAACCACCATCTATTTATAATAATTGTTCAGCAGCTAATCTAAAAGCATTTCCACACCTAACTAACTTATCAGATGCAAACGCTATTTCTATAATCTCATAATCCAGAGACTAACCATTATGCTCGTACACTTTCTCATGGCTTCCTAGTTCTACTCAGCTGTCAATTTCTCTATTATTGAATAGAAATACTATCCACGCATGAGAATTGGAGATTAGTGTAGGCATTATGTCCAATAAATATGCATAAGAATTGTAAATTATCAACGTATATTGATATAATTAAATCTTTTCAATTTATAGACATATCAATTTGCTCCTGAATAAAATTGCTACAATGTTACAAGCCGAGGAAAAATAGAGAAACATACTTGTGTCGAAGGTCCAGCAGCCATTAGTTTGTCTTCGTGAGGGATTCAATTACCTGTCCATTGTCAGATCCAAAATCACGGCTCAATTTCCATTCTTCAGCTTCCTTGCCATGCTTGAAATGGACTTGAGATCAGATTCTACACATGACAGTTGCTCATTGCTGATGGACGGAGAATTGAGGAAGCAAAGCTAGAGAACCAGACTGCAAACATTTGATTGATCCGTTCTGCAAAACTCGTTGAAGGTGCTAGGATTGAGATATTCTTGTCTTTTCCTTCATTTTGAGGTAGTTCTACCTTGTTTTGTGGTCACCCCGATCCGACAGTTTCTTCTCCAAACAGTGCGGTTACATCTGAGCCATCAATTCTCCTATGTGTCTCTCCAGCTGACTCGTCATTTGATGTCACATCTCTAACATCTTCAGGTTCTTTGAAGGATTCAGGATGATGTTGGGATTGCATTTCAGAATTTGACAAAGAACCGAATGAAGTTGTGAGACTCAGACCTTTAGAAAGGGAAACGTACTTGAAAACTAGTTGTTTGTATTGACTGAGCAGCTCTTCTACGTCATGGAATGTAAGATCCCCAACTTGCGCAAACAAATATGGATAATGTTGGAAGGCTTGCCTCCCTGTGCGATCATTTAAAAGCATAGCTGCACCCTTATTCTCCAAATCTGAGAGCGATGGAACTTCCAGTTCTGTTGACTGATCTTTGGCATATGATGCCTCAGTTCTGGACTTTGCTCCTGCAGATTTCGGTCTAACTGCAGGCTCAGTACCAGCATTTGAGGCTTGAGAACTGGGGTCTATAAGTTCTGAATCACGGGCAATACCTTCATCCAAGTTACTTTTATTAGAAAGAGTTTCAACATCAGTAGAGAGCCCAGATAGAAGTGCTCGAGCAGATTCCATATTTTTTTCAAACTCAATTTCATCCATTGAGAGGGCTTTTGCATCAATGTTTGAGATAAAGGACTCAGCAGAAAGTACATTTGTAAAAAAATATGCTGCTTCTCCAGTTAATCGGGACTGTCCCCTGTATCGTTGTATATACAATAAATTTGAGTGCAGTTGTGGAGGGTTTGCCTACAAGAGATTGTGCATGAAAAATGTATTTATGAGCACAATGTGATAGATCAGTTTAATGCCCAATAGAGATGATTAGAGTTTGTTGGCGGCATTCTATGAAGAAAAATCATATTCTCAAATGCTGACATGTAAGAATATATGCCCTATCGCAAACAGTGCTTCATAAGTAATAAAAGATCTTCAAGAGTAATCGCATCATTAGATACAAAAAAACAAATTTTGAGTACTCGTATTACACATCACCTTTATGATAACATAAATAAGGACGGGAAGGAACTCATCAGCCCCTGGAGGATTCTGATTTGAAGCAATTGAAGCATTAAGCAGCAAGTTACTGATGACCTTGCAACAATTGAGGAGACACACAAGCTTGTCTCTTGGAGCTTTGTACATGTTAATCTTCAGGAGTTCTTTCTGAGCAAGCTGCCAATAGAAATTTTAACATGCAGGTGAGACTTGTATTAACCACCGACAGATATTCAGATGAATTAAAATGTGAGGTATGACATTGTTCAAAAAATGAAGTTCCATTTAAAAAGAGAAGACGTGGGAGAACAAACTTTGAAGTAAAGAAAAGAAAAATTATCAGAGGTGAGAAGAACCAGCCTAAGTTGAAACTTTGTTCATATCTCCATAACAAGAATGCCTCAAAGGGTTTTGTATTTCCTTGTCTCTCTCCCACAGGCCACAACTTTTTCATAGAAAACAAAAAGTTTAAATCAAGCGAATTATCTAGAACCTAGTGGGCTTTCAGAATCATAAGAGAAGTTTAGATCAGGCCAATCATGCATTACAGAAATTGAGGGAACTTTGCAATCATTAGAAGTATTTTTTTTTTTCTAGGAGTAATCTGAGAATTGGTTCTCCTGCAATTCCATCTACACTTTTGCCTTACTCAAGAATAGGAAAACATTAAGGCTATAGAAAGTTTATTTGTGAGACATATTTTTAATGTGTATTTGAATGTCTACTGAGAAAGATCTATCATGCACATGTTTCATAGATGATAAGCTAATAGAAAGAGGATACTCTACAGAATTCAGCGAACTTCACTGGACAAAGTATCAATTAGCTCCCCAATTTAACTAATGAACAATTCTTAAAAATGCTCGCAGAATATATCAATCAACTACTTTGAAGTATGATGATTTATGCCCAAATGAAATAATCACGGCGATCTAAATTTTAAGAGAGATGAGATGATTACTGCAAAAATTATATGGAGATCACTTGACTTTGATGACTCACCAACCATGATGTTTCATTTTGGAAATTTGGTTTGATATCCAAATTTTCTGGCCTAATGAACTGTTGAATCAATGCCATTTTATCAGAAAGTTGTTCATCAATTTGTACATCATCTGGAAGTGAAGCATATACACGTGAAAATAACTTTGTCATGACATACTTCTCCAGTCCCTGAATTTAATAGACAGGCGTGCATTAGAAAGAGAATAAATGTTAGAAATAATAAATATCATTTAAGCAGCAAATACTTTGGATTTAAAAGCTTGCGCTTATGCAAATTTACATAATATACGATCCATTTGGGAAGACCATTTGCAGAGTTATCTGAAATATATATAAGTACAGGAACACTATATGTCTTACTCATTTTAACCAAAATAGGGTTGTTCTACTTTTATATAACAACATCACATGGATTATACAAAGATATCTTAAAACTAAAGTTTCTCCATCCAGATCTTTTACCCACAAAAATTAACTATTCACCTCTTCTTATTATTGAAGTGAAAAACAAATCATTATTAATTATAAAGATTTACACGTGCTCAAAAGTAGTGAACATACCTCACCAGCACTTTCCAGCTCTTCTTCCGAGCAACCAGACCAAAGTGGATGAGCTCTGAAAGCTCCCTCCATCTTTGTAAAGAATTCTTGTACGGAAGCACTGTCACTCTCAGAGTCGGGAGCATTATTTGAAAATGACACAATAAAGCTGCCAGTATAAAATGTTCAATCAAAACTTTATGCATATTTATATAACAGTTCAAAATCAACAGTCAATATCCTCTAATCAAGAAAAAGATAAACCTGGTAAAGATTTATCTCCAGCGAGAACATAACCAACGGGAGTAATCACTCTCAGACTCTTTCAATAGAAGGTAACAATATCAATCTGGAAATTGACAAACTGAAGCACACTCAAAGGTATATACACATATATGCATGTATAACAGGCCTAGAAATCTTCTGACGCTGCAGTGTATACCAAGTTTGAGATTGAAGCTACTTTAACTTCAGAGGATTATGTAGTCACTTAAGGCATTATAGTATCCCAAGTAGGTGGTATCAAAGCGTATTCAATAAATGACCAAATGGTTATTTCCAATGTGTTTACCATTATGTCCACCGCTTGAAGCTACTGTTGTACAAGTACTGGATTCAGCTTGCACATAACACTATAATTAAACTATGCAACTAGACACTAGCTACACGTTCTTTTTCTTCAGAGAACGATGAATGCTATTCCTTCTAGAGTATGCGATCTGAGATCCCGTTCATAAGAGTACTTTTCTCCTTCTAGAAGAAAATGATTCGAATGGTTTAGCTTTCATGGGCAAGAATTTGAATCTTCAAGTACCGAAATGCGGAGGTTCATCTCTAGCGACAACTAAATCAAATTAAGTAATTATTACTTATCTAAAATGTAACGGTAACAATATCAACCAGAAAATTACATTAGGCAATGAGTTCAGCTTGCACAACTATGCTTCTTCACAGACCCAACTTCACTTCCTCCATTAATGACCACGAGAATTGTTTCCAAAAGTAGATGAAATTTGAATTAAAACATGCTTAAAGAAACAAAGAGCCGATGATAGCAAGAAATTCGAGGTCCAGACAGAGGAGCGAGACACAGAACAATGAGCAAGCATTGTAATAAACGTGAAAAGAAATCAGATAATAATTGAGGGGAAAAAACCCAATAACACTAATTGAAGTAATTAAAAATCCAATAGTTTGCACAAATCGTTGGAATGAAAACCATATTTACCTTTTAATGGATTTGACGAAATCTGAAGCTGATGGTTGACGCATGCGTTCGAGGAAGTCGTGCAGACCCAAAAAGACATCGGCGTTCTCCATTTCCTACCAGACGTCTGAAATTTTTGTGCAAATTCTCGATCCTTCACTTTTGGCCGAAGACCTCTGAGAGCTCGAGGAACAGTGAATGTGATGTAAAATTCTTAGCAAGAAGAAGACACAGGCACCTCCTCGCCATGATCATAATTAAATTTCTATTAATTGAAGTCCTCGAAATTAGAATTAGTTGGGCTGGGCTGGCCCATTCTAACCTCGGCCCATAACAAGAGACTAGTTCAAATGGACTCGGGTTTGGAGCCCAGCCCATTCTTGTGCAACGGCTCTTTTTTGGGCAACGGCTGTTAGGCGCCTATAAAAAGCCCGTTACGGCTTCTTCTTTCGGACAAGTTCATTTTTCATCTCAAAAGTTGAGATTATTTCTTCTCTCTCTTTTTTTTCTCACATAAAATTTAGAGATTCTCAATCAAACCAATGAACGTCGTCCCCTGTTTCTTCATATTTCATTCTTCTCCAGCCTCTAATTCCAACAGGTTCGTCCAATTCATATTATTTCTAGCACACTAATACAATACAACGACCAACCATTGTTGAAGAAAATTTAATTATTTGTATGTGTTTATGCAATTAAAAAGTCCATGGAAGAACCAGAACCAGAACCAGAACCAGCCACTTTTGAGCAGCTCCGATACCAGAAGAGGCCTCAGAGTTCCTGGACGGCTCCTTTCGATACCATCAATTTTTCAAGTGGGTTAGTATTTCTCTAGAAATTTTTTTTTTTTTTTTTTGATTTATAACATTTCTGAAATAGCCAAATGAATTTCAATAACATTTTCTGGGTTCCATCTGCATCCAAATTCTGCAAGATATGTCATTCATCTATTCATTTAATTTAATTATCAAGCTCTAAAAGCCCCTATTCTGTTATTCTATTGATTTCAAACGTCCATCTCCATTTTATTGTACCATGGTTTAGAAAACTGTAAACTGTAGAGAATTTATGCTTCTTTTCAATATGTTAATTCTAATACTATATTGTACATTTACATTTTCCGTACTCAAATTCGGGGAGTTTTAGTTTTAATATAAAATAAAATATGGAGTTAAATAAATCGGCAGAAAAAGAGGATAAAGTAGTATATAGCTTTTGTGCGTAACTTTTTCAAACTTTTTTTCTCTCTATCTTCGTTGCGGCCGTTTGTTATTTTTTTCCATCTTTTTTTTTTTCATCTCTCTTGTAAACTTTTTTTTTTCTCCAAAATAAATCTCCGATTCTTTCATTTTCTTCCTGTCTCCTTTTAAAAACTTATCTCTTCCTAATTTTTTGTTTTTTTTTTCAAAAATATTTTAAATTATAAATTTAAATGTTTTTTTGGTCTAAAATTTGTATAAAGTTCAACTCTTTGTAATAGTTTTCTTTTTTGTATAAAGTTATTTCCTCTCAAAATTAAAGAATTATATTTTTTCCTTAACTTATGTAGTTTTTGTTTTTCCGAAAATACTTTCAAATTTGAATGTTCTTTTTTGTCTAAATATTTGTATAATGTTAATTTATAATAGTTTTCTTTTTTGTATAAAGTTATTTTCTCTCAAAATTAAAGAATTGGATTTTATTTTTCACCTTCAAACTTTTTTCTCCCTAAAATCTAATCTCTCTCTCTCGTTACATTCTTTATCTTTTTCCTCTTTTTAATATTTGTCCCTCTCTTTTTTTTTTTCTAATATTTGTATGTCAATGGTGAATTGTTTGAGGAAAGATTAACCAAGTAAAGGTAAAACAAAGAAACACCCCAATGTCTAAGAACTTGTAGAAGAAATTGAGTTTTTTTTTACACTTACCTCTTATGTGAGATCTCTGCTCTTATTTATAGAGAGATATTCTTCTATATTTCTTTTCCTATGAAAAAATGTTCATAGATCTTGAATGGGCTGATCATTAAAAGAACTTGATCTGAATAATTTTGGATAAATAATTTTACCCATAACAATGACCCACACTCTTGAGTTGAGTTTGATAGGTTAGACCATTAAGTTCTTAGGTTGATGTGCAAACTTGACTCAAGAATACAATGTGTATTCACATTCCTGGTAGGGCTAATCTTAGTTTCGAGCCAAGCCCCTCTTGGGCCATGAGTCTTGGACCTTGGTTCTTAAGCTTTGGGTCTTGAGTTTTAAACCTTCAGTCTTGGACCATGGATCATGAGCCGAGCTAAGACTTAATCTTCTCTGAGCTTGATCTCCCTTGGGCGGCCAAGTGGTGGCTTAGTTTCCCAAGGGCTGCCTATGGTCAAGTTATAGTCACAGCTGAGTTGTCCTATATGGGCAAGCTCAATCGTGCCATAGTTTTAAGTCTTGGTTGGGCGCCTCGGTTGAGCTGTGACTCCATTTTTTGACTGTGCCTCGGTCGACCTGCGCCTTAGTGACGCCGCCCCCTTGCGCCCTACCCACCCAAAGACCCTCTCTTTGTCAAACTTGGCTCGATTGGGTCAAGTTGCGCCATGGCCTCACTTGAGCCATATTTTAGCGTGGCTGGATGGGCGGGGTCGTTGGGTGGGCAAGGTGCTGCAAGGCGCTGCGTAGGGGTTGTAAGGGGCTCATCAGCGCCAAGTTGAGTGAACAGAGGTGTGCAGGATGGTGTTAGGTACAGGCCCTTAGGTGGGGGTGAGCTTTGTGCACCACCTGTGCACTTGACGCACGCAGTGTGAGTGTGTATGCAAGGGGGACAAGCATATAAGGCACATGCAAGCCTAGTGGGTCTTGGCGGGCTCGCAAGGGGGCTGGTTGAGTGTGGGCATACGATTTAAGTAGTTTTGTAGTGCATGTTGGCGCTCATGCACACGGCCTAAGCGTTTGAATGTCGGCTCTGGCGCTACACGCCAAGATGCACAACAAAATCTCTTCAGAGCCCATGCATGGGATCTTCAACATTAAGCCCTGCATACTAGGGAGCATAAAACTTCTGTTATACTTGGAAGAAATAATTAAGTTTGTGTGGCTTTTTTAGGTGGGCTCAAGGGGGATGGGTGGGTGAGCATCGTACGCAAGAGGGCATGGGGGTGGTGATGGCGCGCAAGGGGGCTGGATGAGCATGGGTGCTTGCTTGATGGGGGGCTGTGTGGGCGTGGCAGGTGCGCAATGGGCGCAAGTGAGGCTGTGTAGGCTAGCGCATGGAGCACTGGTGGCAAGAGTGCGTAATAAATATGGATTGAGCATGAGCGCGTGCAGGGTGGTCACTAACCTCTTAAGAGGTTTGCAGTGCATCTTGTAGCCCATGCACAACAAACATGCGAGCACCTGCCATGCGCCTCAACATCTTTGAACGCTTTAAACTGTGCATCTCTTCAACAGTACTCAACCTATGCAACTGACATGCCAAAGATGCATCCATGCACATGCACGTTTGTTTAGTTACTGACTAATGTGAGGCTTCAATTATCATAGACTTTCCATGAATGACACTTAGAATAAGAAATAATTTAGTTTAGTAAGGGGAGAGACGAATTAGAGCGACGAAGATCCTGAATCGTGGATCGTGGGAGTAAGGCAACTTGTCATAAGTCGACTGTAAAAACTTACCACTTGTCGGAAATTACGTTACAGGGCGGCCTCTGTGACTCATTCGACCCAAGATTCTCACCAACGACACGTGTCTTTGAGGCCTAAAAGCCCTCTACTACTTCTCGCCCGAACTCTAACTTAGAGGATAATCATAAGCGCATGGTAGCTTTCGCACCACTAGCTTTTCAACCAAGCATGATGACCAACTATGCGAATCAACAATTCCTCTCGCACTTGACATCAATAGGTAACACCTGTCTCACGACGGTCTAATGGGCTTATGCTCCTAGTAGGTGAACATCCAACACTTGTGGACTTTATAGTAATAGGAAGAGCCAACATCAGAGGATAAAAAAGTAATATCACTATGAACGCTTGGCTGCCACAAGTCAATTATCCCCTACGAACTTTTCCGACAGAGCTTCAAATTATGAAGGTCTGAAGGATCTTTCGACTCGACTTGACTTGACTTTTCTGCATCAAGAATTCAACAAGGTTTGGCCCAATCAAGTAAGGTAAAAATATTACTAGAATTTTCCATTGATACGACATGCTGCTTTTTCCATTCATTCCTTTCAGGATCAGTCGCAGTCTTACAAACTCTACCGATCGTATGGACGAATTTGTTACTTTGTACAAATGTCCATGCTTTTATAGTTCGCATGTATTAGAAATGAATCAAACGAGGTTTTATACCACATGAGATTTATGTTCTCGTTAAGCTCATCTTAAGACACCTACGTTATCCTTTAGCAGATGTGTCGCCCTAGCCAAACTCCTCACCTGACAATGTCTTCAGCCTGAGATGCTTGCTGAGAAGCCTTGCGTCCAAAAAGTGGGGTAGTGTCCGCATCCGATTCACGAAATAAGTAGTCAGTAGTGGTATCACTTTTGCTTTTTGGCTCCTACTACCTCTCAAGTCCTTTCACAAAGTCATACTAGAGTCAAGTTCAACAAGGTCTTCTTTCCCTATTGATGATAAGACAAAACCGTTTCTTTGGCTGTGTTTTCGTCGGATTACTCAAGGATAGTGAGAATCTTGTTAATCCACTCATGTATGTCACTAATTAGATGCTCTTTACTGAGAGCATGAGGGCTTCCTCGAGCCCTCGATTGGCCAAGCTGCAATTGAAGCTTGCCTCGGTTGTGGTCAAGCTACCCTTCAAGTTTGGCTCGACTCGAGCTGCCCTTGTACTTTTTGCTTTAGAGGTGAAAGTTATTATAAATAATTAAATATTTTTTATTTAATTTTATTAAAAAATGAGAAAGCTATTTTTGTAACTAACTCCTCAAATCTTTTGTTTCCTTCTTTTTAAAAAAAAAATTGGGAGAAAAGAGAGGATACGAGATATATGTTCAGAAACAAAAAAAAGGGATACACATTCTACACATTACAGAAAGAAAATTCCTCAAAAGCTCTCAGATTAATGTCTCTTCACTTAAGTTGTGAATTGTGAGAATTCTTCATTCATGATTGACCTATTGTCATTTTGGATTTTCGTTGATTCTGCTACACTACACTACTCGAAAATCCCAATAGGAGGGCTTTCACATCATCAAGATGAGGTGGCCTGCTAGATACAAACCAGACCACTAGTTCTCAAGAAGATCTCAACTCAGTCGGGGTCGAACCCATGCCAGACCCTTCGAATATTTTGTGTTTTGAGGGCAATATGACAGATGTGAGAGCCTTTGTCGACTCTTACTGTTACGTTGCTTTCAAACTCTAAAAGATTCCCTCTTCATTCTTTGGATGATCTCTAAAGGTCTCCCAAAATGACACAAAACTCGCATAACTCTACCAAAACATATACCTGAAATTCTTTATATGAAAAATTTGCATCAGCAAGAATTACAAAGATTGTCTGCATTATGACTATAACCAAAAAAAGAAAGGGAAAAAAGAATTGTAAGCTACAAATTATGACTAACAAGCAGCAACAAACTAATATCACAGAGTTTTACCACTTTACCATTTTATTTATTTGATATCTCTCTAGAGTTTTTTTTGACATATGCTGATATCACAGATTTATAGGTGACAGGCCATCTTGGACTTCCTTGAATAATATTTGTATTATAAAAATACACACCCATTACCAAACATTAGACAAAAAATGTCTAAAAGCTCAATTCTAGAGCTGATAATCCATTTAGAAATTATTATTGTAAAAATCTCTTCAATCACAAAAATATATTAGTAGAAAATGTCTACTTAGCACAATATGAAAGTATTCACACAAGGCCACTAGCTTTCCCGAAATAAGGAGAGATCCGCTGATTACTGTTCACGAAAACATCCGACCTATACAAGAGTCAAGTCGTCCACATATCTTTCTGATCTCCCTTCCTTCTATTTATCTGATTTTTGGCTTTGACTTCAAGGTGAAAAATGAATAGGGATGATGATGTTGGCTAGAAAAGGGGGACAGAGGAGTGGGGTGCTCTCCTTAGTCTTTCAACTTTTATAATTGTATATACTTAAGTCAAATCTTTATACTTTTGGTTTGAATACTTATTTCTTGTCTCTAATACTTCTTTCTTGTTAGCATCATATAGTCAAATCAAATGATACACTTTGGTGATGTTCTCTACCAAATAAAAGGCATGCTAGGTGATCATCTAAATGTTGGTGTAGAACATGCATGATGTTTATTTAAACTGACTAACTTATGGATGATTTGGCACAAATTTAATCACCAATATTTGAAAGTTCCCTTTGTTGAGAGAAATGGAGTCAAGACCGAAGAAAGAAATATATAAAATCACATTTTCCTTTTAGGATTTGGTTTGCAACATTTTCCTTTTCCTTTTCTTATAAATACACCTTTAACTTTAGCGATCTAAACACACAAAAAAGTAGAGAGATATAGAAATATAGAGATCTACAAATATGTAGAGTGAGTGATTTTGTGAGTTTGTGAGGGTGTGATTCTTATACTACTATAAGGAGATAAGTGTTTGAGTGATTCATGAGACATTTTTTCTAAGAGAAAACTGTGAGAAACCCCTCGAGCGTGGTTATATCCTTAGTACATCTCCCTGAAGGATTTAGTAGAATTGCAACGGTAGCAAAGAACTGAACGTAGCCCACATTTGGTGAACCAGTATAAATTCGGTGTCATTTTTTCTCTTCCTTATTATTATACTCGTATGAGATTGTTCCTGGGTTAGGTTGATAGATTAGTTTATTTATCAATTCTTAGGCATCCTGTTTCAATTGATTGTTTTATTCCGCATAATTGAAACTTGTATTTGTTGGGCAATTGGGATTTAGATTCTTGAACTACAATAGGATTTGGGTTTGGAATATATTTAAGATAATTTTCCTATCAAGTGTATTAGAGCTCAGTTAATTAGGAACAATGTCAAGAGGAGAAGAAAAACTAGTGGCCTTTAATGGTCTGGATTTTGGTTCGTAGAAACTCAAAATTTTGGATTATTTACATTACAAAGATTTGGACATGCCTTTGGATAGCTAGAAGGTATGGGGGAATTAGAATGAAAAAAGTTGGATAGGAAAATTTTGGAAATTGTTCGATTGACTCTGAGTAAGAATATTCAAAGTAGTGTCGTGAAAGAAACCACTACTACAGGCCTAATGATGGCTTTATCCAACATGTACTAGAAGTCATCTGTAAACAACAAAGTGTATTTAGCAACAAAGTTCTTCAACGTGAAGATGATGGAAGGAGCATCAGTTGCCCACTTGAATGAGTTATATTTTCATGAACAAACTAGTTGCTGTAGATTTAGAGTTCAAGGAGGAAGTGTTTGCTACTTCCATTAAAGTCTTTGCCTGATAGCTAGGTGACCATGAAGACTGTAATTTCAAATTCCTATTGCAAGTCTACAATTTTCTCAAGTACGAAATTTGGCCCTAGCAGAAGAGATTCGTTTGAAGGATTTAAATGTTGCCTCCACTTCAAGTACAAGATGTGGCCCTAGCAAAGAAGATTCGCTTGAAGGATTTAAATGTTGCCACCACCTCAAGAATAGCATTGAACGTGGAAAGAGGAAGAAACAATAATAGAAGCCAAGGGAATCGAGGAAAGTCAAAGAACAACAGAGATAAGTTCGAGAACAGCAGATTAAAGTGTTGGAAATCTAGAAAGACCGGTCACCTGAAGAGGAACTACAAGGCCCCAAAGCGTAATGAGGGGAATGAAGCCAGAGCAAACGTTGTAGCAGATGAGTTACATGATGCACTAGTGTTAGCAATTGAGAGTGCCCATGATACTTGGATAATTGATTGGAGCATCTTTTCACACGATAAGACAGTGAGACATCCTTATAAACTACGTCAGAAAATCACGGGAAGATTTATCTAGCTAATGAGGAGCCCCTAGATGTTATTGAGATTGGTAATATAAATCCAAAAATGACGAACGATTCAATTTGAAAGATTCGCAAGGTACGTCATGTATAGAATATGACAACAAACTTAATTTCTGTGGGGTAGTTGGATAACGAAGGCTGTGAGATCACCGTCAACCAAGAAAACTTAAGGGTCACCAAGGGAGCCATGGTGATTGCTAAGGGGAGCAAATTAGGGACCTTGTATGACAACAATGACAAGGACATGGTAGCTACTATGGACAATACAAGTGATACAGACCGATGGCATAACAGGCTCACATATAAGTGAAAAGGGAATGAAGATTCTATACTCAATAGGGAAATTGGAAGGACTCAAAGCAGTTGAGCACAAATTGTGTGAAAGGTGTATTTTTGAGAAATAGAAGAAAGTCAGTTTCGTGAATATCGGGATAACAGCTTGAAACTTACAAAATTTGAGATGGTTCACACTGATGCATGAGGACCATCTGAGGTATCTTCTCTAGGAGGTTCCAGATACTACGTGACCTTCATAGATAGATGATTCGAGTAGGAAGGTGTAGACCTACTTTCTCAAACATAAGTCTAGTGTATTTTCAATTTTTAAGCTTTAGAAATCTATGGTTGAGATTGAGATAGGTCTGAAGGTTAAGAGCCTGAGATCCGACAACGACGACGAGTACAATAATGAAGAATTTAAAAGTTACTATGTAGAGATAGTGATGGTAAAAATGATACCAGGTAGTGTTGAAGATCAGGCAGTAAATCCTCATGAGGAAACAATACGAGAAATAAAACAGACTATGAAATCTGACGAATCAGATACAGAGACTTAAGAAATTCAAAGAACACCTTCTACCATAAGGAGGTTGAGTGGAACCATCAAACCACCAGGTATTGATGGTTGACAGAGGAGAACTTGAATACTATGAAGAGACAATTCAATCGAAAAATTTTGTCAAGTGGGAGTTAGCCATGAAGGATGAAATGGATTCCCTGATTACGAATTAGACATGGAAACTAACATAGTTACCAAGAGGAAAGAAAGCCTTGCTCAATAAATGGATTTTCATAATAAAGCAGAAACTCGATGACAGCAAGAGGTACAAGGCGAGGTTGGTAGTTAAAGAATTTTGACAAAAGGATGACATTGACTTTAATAAGATTTTCTCTCTTGTAGTGAAGATGACCACAGTTAGAACAGTGTTATCGTTGGTGGTAGAAGAAGATTTATTTCTAGAACATATGGATGTGAAGACAGCCTTCGTCCATGGTGATTTAGAGGAAGAGATTTACTTGATGCAACCATGAGACTTTGTGGAGCAAGGACAGAAGAGAAAGATTTGCAAACTTCAAAGGAGCTTATATGGTCTCAAGTAGGCGCCCAAACAATGGTATATGAAGTGTGACAGTTTTATAAGCAACAATGGGTTCAGAGATGATCATTATTACTACAACAGAACTCAGGGTAACTCATACGTCATATTGTTATTGTAAGGAGAGGTTGATAGTCAAAGGCTTTTGACAGAATGATGTCATTGACTTTAACAAGATTTTCTCTCCTGTAGTGAAGATGACCTCAGTTAGAACAGTGTTATCGTTGGTGGTAGAAGATCTATTTCTGGAACAGATGGATGTGAAGACAGCCTCGTCCATGGTGATTTGGAGGAAGAGATTTACTTGATGCAGCCACGAGGCTTTGTGGAGTAGGGATAGGAGAGAAAGGTGTGCAAACTTCAACAGAGCTTATATGGTCTCAAGCAGGCGCCCAAACCAGTATACGAATTTTGACAATTTTATGAGCAACAATGGGTTCAGAAATGTAAGGCATATCGTTATTACTACAACAGAACTCAGGGTAACTCATACGTCATCCTGTTGTTTTATGTTGATGATATGTTGATAGCATGAGCCACCATGCAGGAAATTCTAAAGATAAAGGTTGAATATCATTTGAATTTGACATGAAGGATTTGGGAGCTGCTAAACAAATCCTAGGGATGAGGATTGAGCGGAAGAAAGACACAGTTACACCATCACAATAAGAGTATGTGAAGAAGGTTTTAACCAAATTTAGCATGAATAATGCAAAGCTTGTAAAGTACTCCTTTAACTTCAGACTTCAGATTATCTAAAAAGCATTCACCCAAAAATCAGGAGGAGATAGATGATATGACCATAATGTCATATGCTTTAGCAGTGGATAACTTGATGTACTTTATGGTTTGCACAATACTAGACGTCGTCCATGCAACGGGAGTTGTGAGCAAGTACATGAGCAATCCAGGGAAACAACATTGGGAAGCAGTGAAATGAATTTTTAGATACCTGAGAGGGACATCCTTTTCTTCTGAGAGAAAATTATGAGAAATCCTTAAGTGTGGTTGTAATCTCCTTTGGTACTTCTCCTTGAAGTATTTAGTTGAACCTACAATGGTAGTAGAGAATTGTACGTAGCCCACGTTAGCTTAACCAATATAAATCTTGTGTATTTTTTTCTCTTCCTTATTATTATATTAATTGTATGTAATCGTCTGGCTTAGGTTGATAGATTATATTATTTATCAATTCTTAGGTATCATGTTTCAATTGGTTGTTTTATTCTGCATAATTGAAACTATGTTGGGTAATTGAGATTTAGATATATTCTTGAACAGCAATAGGATTTGGGTTTAGAATATATTTAAGATAATTATATTCTAAACCATTTATTTACCCATTGAATTCAACTCTACCCACCTTTATTTTTATCCACCTGTCATATTTTCTCATAATTATCAAGGTTTAGGAACTTTTCTTTATTGAGTTCAAACTCAGGTAGATTTTTAAGAGATAAATTATGCATTAACCAATTAAACTATGTTTACATCGATATCAAGATTCCAAAATTAAAGATATAATTTAACGAAAAAGACTAGACAAAGTATAATGGGAGGGAAATGGGTTACTTTTGCTAAATTTGTAGTTAGAAAAAGGAATTTTTTTCTTTGAGAAAACGCAATCGTCATGATATTTTAGGAAAAATAGACCGGATTTGTTTGTGTATCGTGTGTGTTTGACGTGTACACGACAGATCCACGTGGCCCAATAAGATCCTTCAAAAGTGACCGCTGGCGTTGCAAACCGGAAAGTGCTCATAAGCATCCAATGTTCTCTCTCCCCATTCTTTTCAATGGATGACCAAATCAAAAACAAGGGGGCCCAAAATATATCAATTATAAAAAACACATTTTAGTCCTTTCCCACTTGCAACAATTTGACGTTTATGTATTTTTGTTGTGTTCTTAAACTTTTACACTTATTAGTTATTGATTTTCTTGGAAAAAAAAAATTATGAGTCATTGTATTTATAGTATATTTGTTTCATTATATATCACTTCAAATACTTGTGTAATAGTGCATGTCGATATTTAATCAATCATGTAAATGAACATAATACACTACACATCACATCAAAATTTTGCAAATCGATTTATTAAAAAAAATAACCACAATGAGTTTTTGTATGTAGCATTTGGGAACTACAATGAAATATTTGAAATTTCAAAAATAAAAATAAAATAAGTATGAATGAATATAATCTAAACCTCTTATTTAATAATGATGTAGTTATTGTGTTTTTAAAAAAATCTCACTACATAACATTTTCAAAAGTCTTGTAACTTTTCACTTTTTTTAAATATGGTATAAGTTTGACGTTTTTGTAGTATGTTTCACCCTACATTTAAGTTTGAATTTGATTTAGATTAAATTATTTATATAAATACTTAAATATATGTATTTCACTCATTTGACTCAAGTGGAGTTATTTTAACCAAAACATTACAAAAACCAAAATCATAAGCTATTTTTAACCCACACAAAAGAAAAGAAAAACGAAGCAGTATAGGCCACTTATAAATAGCTTAAGGTGTGTTTGGGGGAAGGATTTGGGAGGAGTAGACTTGAGG